>PVJS01028933.1:0-25155 GCA_004027185.1 Glis glis
GCAGTACCAGGGATTGAACCCAGGGGCATTCTACCTCCGAGCTACACCCCCCGGCCCTATTTTTTATACTTTATTTTGAAACCGGGTCTCATGAAGTTGCAGAGGGCCTCACTAAGTAGCTGAGGCTGGCCATGAACCGTATCCTCTGGTCTCAGCCTCCCAAGTACTGGGATTACAAGCGTGCGCCACCACACCCGGCTTACCTCTTCTTTTTAAAAGCAAACTTTGAAGTATAACATATAAAAGAAGAAAAATGCACATACCCTAATTATATAACTTGAAGAATTTTAAAAAACAAATAAACACATGTAAGTAACTAGCACACAGATCAAGAAACAGGACATGACTAGGTCACCTGAACTCCCCTCATTCCACCTTCTGGTCACTACCTCACCATATCATAGGTAAGTTTTAAATGTTTTGAAATTTATGTGAATGAAATTAGGGAGTACATCCCCTTTTGTGTCAGGCTTCTTTTGCTCAATGTTATGTTTGTGAAATTCATCCATGCTGGTATTTTTACTTATAAATCAGTCCTCCTTGTGGCTGTATAATCTTTGTATCATAATTTATTAATCCATTCTACTGGCAATGGGCATTTGGATGCTTTTCTTTTTATCTATTAATGAATTTTGCTGCTAATCATCATTCCAGTACTTGTCTTTGGTAAACATGTATAATCATTTCAATTGCATGTGTGTGTATTCTTATTGGGAATATTTTTAAGAATGAGTTGCTGGGCCATAGGATATGCATACATTCAGTTTTAGTAGGCACTGTCAAATAATTTTATAAAGTGGTTCCACTTCTTCATTTTCCTTTTACAAATGAATTTACCTGGAAATTCTTTCCAATAAGTGACTTAGTCTATCTGCCATATGAATCTATTTGCCAACATTTTATTGGTAACTTACACTTTCGGTAATATATTCCCATTATATTAGGTGAAGCATATCTGGTTGTGTTTGTAACTTTATTTCTGAGAGTTCCTTTTCCTGGGATTTCCTTCCTCTTGGCCACCAAAAAGTCATTTGACAACTTCAAACATGGCAGAGCCTCAACTGGTTGCTTTTACATAATGGTTTCAGTGTTTATTTCAAGCTTTCTCACTGCTCCGTCCTGTGAGTGGAACCCTTCAATTATTTACTTGTTCTCACTGAGTTTTGGCTTCCTGTTCCCATATGCAGCAGGAACAGTCCACAGGGAACAGCCACTGTCATTATTCAGCTCCAACAACATTCATGAAACGTCCCTTCAAAACTGTCTAGTGAATTATTTTGGAATCTCTCTAATCATTAAGTTTCCCCCTTCTGATTTATAAACTTTATACTATCTTCCATGTTTATCATCACTTTCAATCTGCCTACTGTGGACAGAGCACAGAGTGAATCACTTTATGTGCCTAATGTCACTTAATTTTTATTGCAAGCCCATCACAAAGATATCATGGCAGCTTTTCAAATCAAAGCACAAGGAGGTTAAGTAAATTGCCCCAAATCACGGAGTTTTCAAGTGGAGGGATGAAGGTGCGTGCTTACCACAGTGCTCCGAAGTCAGAGCTATTTCCTTCCTCTCTCTCTGTACCTTTCCCACAGAAGTACTTACCTTACAAAGAGCAAAACAGCCCACACCCCAGACTCTTCAGTGAATCTTCACATTTGAGTGTTTATTCACTCAAGTTCAGTGGTTGGTTGTCAGGAGAGTCTCCAGTGAATGCCCCTTATCTGTGCTTTTAGTCAATGATGGTTGAAAACTCTGCAACTGTAAACTCCTCAGTTCCTCCTCTCTCCTTGCTAACCAGCTCAATATTCCACTGCAAACCCGTCCTTTATCTCCTCTCCCTGTTACATGATACCCACAGCTGATTTACAGTGGATTCCAAATCAATTGTAATCGTGTGTGTGTGTGGGCGTGTGTGTGTGTGTGTGTGTGTGTGTGTGTGTGTGTGTTAGAAATCCAGGCCAATCCGCACTCCTGTCCTGCCCCTCTCCATTTCCTTCTGATTACCTCTTGTTCCTACTCTCATCAGATTGAGCCTTCATTTATTATATCTGCTCCTTCTTCTGTTGTTCTTTCTGGTCTGAGCAAGGAAATGGGGAAGATTCCTGCCTTTCACCATCTGTGCTCTCTGGGAGGTTAATGTAGCAATATTTGTAACAATTAGTGAAAAGGAGTTTTCTTTGATCCTTCCCACTTGTAGCTACAGTTATGCATTTTTTTTTCATGGCCAGATTTTTGGCATCTGGAAACTTGATTTCACGACTACAAACTATTTCAGTAGCAGGGTGAAAGATTCTAATGTTGTAATTCAACAATTATAATAGCTTATATTTATTGACTACTTACCGTGTGCTAGGGATTATTCAGACTGAAATATGTCTATTATATGACATATTTATCAACATGACAATCTGTGAATTCTTTTATGTTATTCATTTTATAGATGAGGAAATTGAGGCAGAGAGAAGTTAAGAAATTTACCCATGACTATCTGCTTAAAAGTGGCAAAGCTGGGACTTGAGCCCAGGCTGTCTTACTCTAATAACTATGTTTTATCATTATGCTGTCCTGCCCAGTGGTGGATGTATCAGGTTCTGGAAAGAGCTCTGTATCTGAAGTTAGGAAATGGGGATGGGCCCTTGCTCTGCCCTTCACTGGGCATTAAAAAGAGGAGGGATGCTCAGTTTCCTTATTTGTAAAATAAGGCATGGCATTGAATGAGGGTATGCATGTTAAAGTGCTCTGTGAGCTATACAGCACAGGTTAGAAACCGCACTATGAGTATTGTCTCTTAACATTACTCTCTGACCTCAGTCACAGTTGATTCAGAACACATGAGGGGACTGCAAGGTCCTAGAGTTAGAAAACCATCTGATATTCTACTGATTAAGGGGTTGTTTCATCACCATTTCTGCTACACCCAGACTCTAAAATCACCCAGATTAAAGCCCATTGGAAGACCGTAAAAATATCTGAAGGGCTTCTGAAATTAGTTTCCACTTGATATTGGAGTTCTGCTTTCATATATTGCTATTGAAGTAGACTGATGTCAAAGTTCAGCCCCACCTCCCTAGAATCAGGGCGCAGGAGTGGTGCAGACGGAACACAAAGGCTGTGGTAATTGGAAGGAGCATCCCAAGGTTTGGGGGCCCTTGGAGGAAATGGGGACTAGCCCTGCTCAGTTTTCTGTACCAAATTCCTGAGCTACTCAAGTCAGGGAAAATATCTAGTTACTGATAACTTAAGCGAGAAGGAGCAAGGTATAGTGGGAGATCTGGCCCTTGTTGAATGATAACTCCCCCAAACACCATCTGCTGCTGGGGGGGGGTGCTGAGTTTCTTGTTCGCTGCACTCAGGCTGAGTGCCACCTTGATGGAGTCTCAGTGTCTCAGAGGGTGAAGTTAAGTTGGGCTGTTTATGAGGGTTTGAGGGGGTCTTGATTAGTATTGGGTGAGGAGCATGCTGTAATAGTTTAAGATTAATGGACACAGTAAGGCAAGGGTTTTTTTTTGGGGGGGGGCAGGAAAATAGGTTTTATCCAAGCCAGCTTTGAAGGAAGCTGGTTTCAAATCCCCACCTTCGGAAAAATCCAGGGCAAGGGAAGCTTTTTATAAGGGAAGAGGCAATAAATGGACGAAAGAATGGAAATATACATATGGAGTTTTAGATAGCCAGAGAACCTGTGTGGCTCAGCCAGGTCTCCGCTTCCTTGGAGCCTGTCAGGCCGGGGGAGGGGCCGCCCTCAGCCTTTACTCTCAGCAGGAGGAAATTGGGGATGCAGAAAAACAAGCTATCAGGAAGTTGCCAATTTCAGAGATAGTCTGTTTCAATCCCCCACACTCCCCCCTCCTGTTTTTATTCATCCCCGAATCTTGAGGGAATTGGGGCTCCATGTTACCTGGCTGGCAGCCCATCATTGGATCAGTGTGTAGATCCCATCAGGAACTCGAACACAGAAGACAGATGCTTGTTCCCGAAGGATGCAAAGTCTGAAATATTTAATAGCTTCATCTAGGGGAAAGGCTGTTAGTTTGCATAAGAACTCTCTTTTCTTAACCTTCCAGCTGTTTACTTTTGATGAGGTTTGACAACTGACTCCATGTGATTCCCCCCCATCTTTTAATGATTTTCTCTGAAGATACTGCTATTTCCTCTGAAGATACTGCTGATAATAATAATTAATATAATTAATTATAAATAATAATAATAATTCTTATTATTGGTACCAGAGATAGAACCCAGGGATGTTCTACCTCTGAGCTTTGCCCCCAGCCCTTTTTTATTTTTTATTTTGAAACAGAGTCTCATTAAGTTGCTGAGGGCCTTGCTAAGTTGCTGAGGCTATCCTCAAACCTGTGATCCTCCTGTCTCAGCCTCCCAAATACTAGGATTATAGGTGTGTGCCACCATGCCCAACAATATTGCTGATTATTAAGGCAGTATCTTCAGAGGTCTTGGTTTGAGACTATATTTTTAAAAAACTGAGAAGTTTTTTGGAAGCTCTTGAAATGAAAAATAAAGTTACAGTCACATGTCACTTTACAATGGGGATATGTCCTGAGAAATCCATTGTTAGGCATTTTTATCATAGTGCAAACATTAGAGTGTGCTCACACAAACTGAGATGACCACAACGTCACTAGGCAATATAATCTAATGGGACCACTGTCATATATAGAGTCCTTTGTTGACTAAAATGTTTTTATGTAAAACATGACTGTATTTACCACTTTTATCTTCCTGGACAAGTTTCCTGGAAGAGCAAAGTCATGTTGATGAAGACATGGAGTAAGACAGTCCTGTCCTTGAAGTTAGCTGAAAAGTCCTGTTGGTGTAGATAGTAAACTGTGTGGTATAGATAGTTCCTGGTTCTGTCTGACTCCTAGCAGACAGCTAGCTTACCAACTGTATAACCCAAGTCTTTCTCTATGAAATGTTGATACTCATCCCTACCTTCCAAGGTAATTTTGAGCCTTGACTTATATGATATATATAAATACAGTGAACAGAGTAAGTACTAAACTGTTAGTTCCTTTTCTTCATATGTTATCCCAAACCAGGGCTCATTTCAATATAAAATTTATTGAGTTAATATATATCTCTGTTAGGGCTCAGTTGCAGACAGTTGAGTTCCCTGTAGCTGGTTTATATACAAATGGAACATATTGTAAGTGTTAGTACTGAATTTGCTTACTGAATCATTGGAAGGCTGAAGAACAGATTCTAAGGTGAACATTCATGAATAACTTTCAAAATCATCTTGAAGAACTAGGTAGCAAGGTAGCTGCCACCTCTGCATAATCATGAAGCTACTACCATAGTTGATATCCCAGCAACCATTCTGCTATAGTCACAACCCACAGCAGCAAGATAGGTGTGCCGTGCCCTGCCTCTCTTTGCACACGACTTAGCTCTGAATCAAAATCTTGTGCAGTGCATCTGCTGGATGGAACACAATTCACATACAAAGCCTCACTGTCAGGTCATTGGGGTAGTATAGTTTTTGATTTCCCAGTTTCTACATGCTATGAGGGAGTTGGACTGGGTGTTGAGCAAGCCCACTCATGTAATCCACTACAAGATGCTACAAAGATTTCACCACCCAGGCATGGTGGCTTCATGGGCAAGGAGCTGCAGGTGCTGGCTTCTGCTGCTCCTTCCCCTTATCATTTTACTGCCCATTAGACTCCTAACCTCAGAGGGTACAGAGGCAGGAGAGGGGGAGTAATAAATTGCTCTACTTGCTCTTTACAGATCAAAGACAAAAGGTGAAGATTAATGACTGTTGGTATAATGTACAAAGCACCAGAGTTGAAAAATTACACTTGAGTGCCTACTCAGGCTCATTGTTCTCTTTCTACCTACCCTGGGCTTTGGGCAAAGTGCTTTTCCCCACAGCCCAGACATAGCTCAAATCCCTCCCCTCCCACCACCTCTACCACAGCTGTATTCAGCCTCCTCTTCTCTTTTCTTTTTTCTTTCCTTTCCTTTTTGTTTTTCCCTCCGTCTCTCCTTCCCTCCTTCCCTCCCTCCCTCCCTCCCTCCCTCCCTTCCTTCATTGGTACTGGGGATTGACCCCAGGGACATTCCTCCAAGTCACCCTTCAGCCTTTTATATTTTTTATTTTGAAACAGGGTCTCTCCATAAGACGCTAAAGCTGTCCTCAAACCTGTGATCCTCCTGTCTCAGCCTCCTAAGAACTGGGATTACAGGCATGCACCACTGTGCCTGGATCAGCCTACTCTTTCTTCATTCATTCATTCATTCATCATGCCACATCACACAGCTGCATGAGAAACAGGTCCATTTATAGTGCATCCAGGACATTTCCCACCACCCTCTTGAAAGCCCCATCAGGGACTTGTTCTCTCAACTAGGAGAGAAAGCATGGTGTTGGAAGAGCGTGGGAGCCTGGGTTTCTGTCTTAGAGCAGCCCATGTCTCTCCTCTGTGACCACGGATAATTCGTTTAACCTCTGACTTCAACTATTTTTGTATAAAACGAGGATTGGGGTAATATGGTCCCTCTGGTTTCCTTTCAGCTCTTTGGTTCTATCATCTCTTTGGGGGAGGTCAACTCCCAAGTGACAATTGGAGGGTGACTTATTTTCTGAATTGAGACCAATGGGTTATGCCTGCTTCTCTGACCTTAGCACCCCATTATAGAATAATGACCTGCTTAATATCTACTGCTTTTCTAGCACTTTCTGTATCCACTGCATTGTATTCGTAATGGTTTATTAGCACTTCTGTCTTCCCTATAGTCTCTAAGGATAGAACCCTGTTTCTATTTTCTTAGCTTTAGGCCTTGGAGGAAAACTAAGGCTCCTCTCCCTGATTTGCAAACAGAAAACACCGAAGCCATCTTCTAGGCCCCGCTTTAATTTCTATTTGTGCATTTGACCTCTGAGAGCCTTGTATCTGCTCCACGTTGATTCTCATTTCTCACTCTGCTACCAAAAAAGGTGGCTTCTTTTATTTCCAGTGGTAATGGGACCACATCAGATAGCATTTGGGATGCTGGAGAAGCACAAAGTCCAGCTGGCTCCCATGCTATTACAAAGATGAAGTATCGCCTTTGTTAGGCAGCAGAGAGAAGCCGCCATGGAAGTGAAGGTTAACGTTCAGTTTCACAGTGAAGTATAAAAAGGTCGGAAGGAGCTGTAAAATGTTCACAGTGTTTATGCTGCCTCTTCTTGCTTGGCCTGCACTCTCGATTCCATCTAAAGCAGGAGGTTTATGATTTAGAACCTTAGCTGATCTGCATAATCCATTAAAATGTCACTTTTTTAATTGCAGAAGCTATTCCTCTGAAGCGCACACCTGCTGCTGATGGAATTTATAGCCAGGACATGGTGTGATTTGTGTTTGGAATGAATGTAGCCACCTCTGCCATTCCAGGTTGCCCTCGATAATGTTGCTCTGATCATTCTCAGAAACTGGAGGCGAGGAGAAGTGACTCCCCACCAGGCTGTTCTGTATTCTCCTCCTCGCACCTTTGGGGACTCATTTCTCTGCTCCAGTAATTGCTCTGTTGCTGCCATGTTGATACAGGGGAGAATTCTATATGCAGCATCAGTTGAGCGTGGATTGGGAGGGAGGCTTTGGAAACTGGCTGCTTATAGTGCATTGGTGATCACAATGGGCCAAGAAAATGCCAAAGGTGCCTTCATTTGTTTGTGTCTTGGGAACTGGCAGGGAGGGTATAGAGCAGGACAGGGCTTGCTTCTAGGATCCTAGGACTGTTTGTCTCGAAAGTATTCAGACTTTGAGGACACTAATATTGTACTCAGGCTTCTGGGATGCTCATCAGAAGCCTGAGGGCTCCCAGAACTGGGGCAGCCATCCCCCAAAGCAAAAGTGTGGTGATGCCGGCCAGGAGGTGGGTACAGCGGGAGGAGAACTAGGTCAAGACACTTGTGAAGATCGCCTGAAATGTGGGGGTGTGAGGCTGTTAGCTTGCAGGGAGTAAGAACCAAGATAATGCCAGTGCAGGGTCCCCCATGGGCTATTCCTCTTCAAGTGTGCACGGTCCAGGCCCTGGTCGGTCTGACTCAGTAGGTCTGGGGTACATGTGGCCAGACATGGAACCAGCTTTGAGAAATGCCAAGATGGAACCATGCAGGAGGGAAAGCAAGTGGGAGGCATGGTGCTGGGGAAAAGCCCAGGCTCGGGAGGCACGCAGACCACAAACCACCACTGGAAACTCCATTTCCTCTCCCCTCTTTCTGAGTGCATCTTCCCCTAGCCTCCGAGGCTGGAAAGCTAGCATTACTTTTCTGTGGCCTCAGTTCAGGGAGGAGTCCGGGTGTGTGCTAGGGTGGGCCAGTGAGTTGTGCCCCCACCACTCCCAGGAGCGGAGGCCTGTCTTCTGTACCTGCTGCTTGTCTAGCGGGGGCAGCTAGGGCGATATGGCTTCCTGCCACGTGTCTTTGGGGTGATGTTCGGTTTATTCCTGGAAGCTTCATCTCTGGGGGTTATTTCTTCAGCCTCCCAACAAATTCCTTAAGCCATTTATTATCCCTGGTAACCCTGTTCCTGCTTCTTCTGACTTCTCTACAATGAAAGTCTGATGGATACACAGGGACAGTAATATGTTACTCAAGGTGTTACTGGGAGGATTAACAAGATAACATATGCCAGGTATCTGTAAGTACTGGTGCTCAGTAAAGTTAATTTATTTTCAGAAAGGAACTAATTTCTCAACTATAGAAGGCTCTGAGGGTGACTGTTGGAGGATCCCCTGTTATCAGAGAATTGGCCGTCCAGTGTTACTGGGCACCTGTGTGCAGTTCCATCATCATTGAAATTCATGGTTGCCCAGGCGCATCTGTGCTATCTGGTCACCCATACCACACATGCAAAACCTTGGCAGCCAGGCCCAAATACACACTGGCACTGGGCACTCTGTAGGGTTCACGGACAGAATCTCCTTGCCCAGATAACAGATGTCAAGGGCCAGGGCTCTGGGCGCTGACTGCACAAGCTCAATGCCAAGTGTTACCCTCTCTATTTAGGTTAGTAACCTTGGGTCTCAGAACTTCAGCTTTCCCTTCTATAATGCGGGGTATCAAGGGCACCTGCCTCATAGCACTGCTGTGGAGTTTAAGTGAGGTAATACATCAGAAAAGCTCAATCTAGCCCAGCACATGGTGACTGCGATACAAAAAAATGTCAATTGTGCTTAACTTGAGAGTAATCATTTATCTCTTGAGCAGCTGCTGTGGCCGCCTCCTTCTCCTCTTCCTCCTTCCCCTCCTCCTCCTCCTCCTCCTCCTCCTCCACCTCCTCCTCTTTCTCCTCCTCCTTCTGCTTTCTCTTCCTCTTCTTCTTCTTTTTGGTACTGGGACTTGAACCCAAGGGCATTTTACCTCCAGTCTACACCCCCAGCCCTTTTTATTTTGAAATAGGGTCTTGCTAATTTGCTGAGGGTCTTGCTGCTCAAACCTGTGATTCTCCTGTCTCAGCCTCCAAAGTACTGGGACTGAAACCATGTACCATCATGCATGCCTTGAGCTTCTTTTAAGGAAGAAATTTGCCTCAGATCTTTTTTCTTTTCCAGCTACTTTCCTATTTCTCCTGGATAGTCTTATAATGTACTATTAGACATATATGACTACCTAGACTATTGTAATTTTAACAGTGTAGATGGTCAAGAAAAATTCCAGTGGCCAGGTTATTTCATTGATTATATTATGTGTGAGAGCTTTATATTAAAAGATGATCAGATTTCCACCAGGTGTGGTGGCATTCACTTGTAATCCCAGTACTTTGGAGGCTGAGACAGGAGTATTGTGGGTTTGAGGACAGTCTCAGAAACACAGGGAGACTCTCAGCAACCTAGTGAGACCCTGTTTCAAAACAAAAATAATTTTTAAAAAGGGCTGAGGGTGTAGCCTGGAGGTACGATGCTCCCAGTGCCCCTGGGTTCAATCTCCAGTACCACAAGAAAAAAAATCAGATTTCCTATGAATCTCACTAGCATGTACAATTACAATGCACCAATGCACCAATGAACAATACCTCAAAAAAGATGATCGGATTCATAGATTTATTTATATATATATATATTTATTTATTTATGGTTCCAGGGATTGAGCCCAGGGGTATTCTACTATTGAACTACATTCCTAACACTTTTTATTTTGAAATAGGGTCTCATTAAGTTGCTGAGACTGGCCTCAAATTTGCAATCCTCCTGCCTCAGCCTGCCAAGTACTGGATTACAGGTGCACCTCACTGCCCCCTGCTAGATTTGTAGTTTTAAAAATGGACGAGATGATAAGTATAGCCGTTCTGCTATCTTTCTTAGAGTGAGTGGATGTTTAACAACCTGTTGGACATAGTGATTTTGCTGCTGTAAGTTCATGATTTTTTATAAACACAATTCAACTTTTGAAATTGGCTGACCTTTTCTTAAATTTTTTACCCTTTGATGCGGCCATCGTGGCAATAAAGATTAATCGATGCAATAGCCAGTTTTTAAAGACTAGGCAATGTTCTAAACCCTTTTCTGCATTAATTCTCTCAGTTCTTACATCAGCTATGTAAGGCAGGTAGCTCGTAGGTGAGAACACCGAGGCACACAGAGAGGTAAGGTGACTTGCCCAGGTTACACAGTGAAGAAGCCCAGAGCTGGAATTTTTTAAAATTACACACTTTTATTGGTGCATTGTAATTATAATCATAATGAGGTTCGGAGTGATAGAAACACATGTGCACACGGCACTTGGTGTGTTTCCCTCTGAGTCCCGCCTGCCTCCCTCCCTCCCTCCCTCCTTCCCTCCCTCCCTCCCCATGCAGATCCTTGAGATTGGTACTAATAACTTTGTATATGCACATAGCATTATTTGAACTGGTTCCTTCATCAAGTCTCCTTTTCCTCCTCTCTACCTCCCTCTGCTAATCCCCTTCCACTATTCTACTGGTCTCTCTCCTCATCTATTAGAAGTTCCTTTTGTTTCACAATTTCTCTCAAGCTTCCACAGATGAAAGAAAACATATAACCCTTCACTTTCTGAGATTGACTAATCTCACTTAGCATAATTCTCTAGTTCCATCCATTTTCCTACAAAAAAAATGGGCAATTGAACTGAGTAGAAACTTCTTAAAAGAAGAAATACAAATGGCCAATAAATATATTTTTAAAAGTTTAACATCATTAGCAATCAGAGAAAGGCAAATCAAAACTATACTGAGATTTCATCTAACTCCAGTTAGAATTATAATCATCAAAAATACAAACAATAATAAATGTTGGTGAGGATGTAGAGAAATAGGAACCCTTATACACTGTTGGTGGGATTGCAAATTAGTACAGCCACTATGGAGATCAGTGTGGAGATTCCTCAGAAGACTGGGAATGGATCCACAATATGACCAGCTGTACTGCTCCTCAGTATCTTTCCTTAGGGGTTGAAGAGCTGGGATTTCAATCTGTGTCTGTCAGCTTCTCAGGCTCATGTTGACACTGAGATTGAAGAGAGAGAAGAAAGCTAAGAGAAAATTGCACCAGACTGGAAAATCTGAGAGCCTGCGACCTTTGTCTGTATCGCATTGGTTCCAGTCCCCTCCCACCAGGGCTCCCTTGCATATGAGGTGTGACTGACCTCAGGACACAAGGATGTCAGCAGTGCCTTCTCCAGGCACTTCTCACATGCAGGTCAGCAGTGTCAGCCAGGAAGCTTTCCTTTCAGTCTGTAGATTTTTAATAGAATCACATCCGGCATCTTCAAGAGCAGCATAACTTTGTCATGTTATGAGGTATTTGGGACTCTACTGAATATACTACAAAATAGGATAAAATGAAAATCAAATATATGTCAACTAAAGAGAGAATCCTATGGCAGAGAATGGAGTCTCGTCCTGGAGGAAGGGGCATTTGTCCTCACTGAGGTAGCAGTGGTGACGATTTGCAATTGCACATCAGGATTGGAAGGTTGCTGTCATTGGCCAGGAGTCTTTGGTAGCTACTAACATTCCTACTAGCTGAATCAGGGATAGGATTTTATTGGAAGGCTGCAGGGGTACAGCATGGGACCTCAGAAGAAAGAGCGCAAGTGGGCTTGGTGAGAGATGAGCCATTGGATCTAGGGTCAGTGCTATGGCTTACATATGGTTTGAGCGTGCCCCCCAAGGGTTCATGAACTGGAGGCTGGGTCCTCAGGCTGGTGGTGTTGGGAAGTGGTGTTAGGGGTTCAGTGTGTATCTTGAGAGGCAGGGCCTAGTGGGAAGTAGTAAAGTCCTGTGGAGGGTGCTGTCCTTAGATTAAGATAACTCTTCTAGGATTATAGGTCTGAGGCCAGCCTCATCAACTTAGTGAGATGCTTAGCAACTTAATGAGACCCTGTTTCAAAGTAAAAAATAAAAAGGGCTGGAGGTGTAGCTTGGAGGTAGAATGCCCCTGGGTTCAATCCCTGGTACCAATAAATAAATAAATGAAAAATTAAAAAGTGGCTGTCCTAGAACTCCTGAACTCTCATGAGAGTGAGTTATTCCAAGAACAAGGCTAACTCCTGAATCGCTCTCTCTGTCTTCCTGTTTGGCAGCGTTATATATCTCTCTCTCTCTCTCTCACTCACACACACACTTGCACTCTTGTTGTGAGGAATCAAATTAAATGCCAGTACCATGTCTTTAAACCTCTAAATATTTCATCCCAGTAACAAAAGAGACTAATCTAGCCATCCAGCCATCTGTTTCTACTCTGTCCATCTCTACCTTCCAATTCCATCTCTCCCCAAATTCTCTCATTTTCATCTCTCTCTGGTTCTCTCTGTTATGCTTATATGAAGACTTTCTCTGGGTCCATGGGCACAAAAGGCCAACCCGAAAGGCAGCAAGAAGGTCAGTGTCCCACACACAACTACCTCAAGCCCTGTGTGGCCCAGGGACAATCTGATTGACTTCCCCTGGGCAGGACCAATCACTAGTAGGGCATGGTAGTGACCAAAATTCATCTTTGCAGGATGGAGCATTTGTTGAAGAAGGGGCGTGTGTTAGACACATGCTCCAAATGGCATCTTCTGTAGACATCATTGGATGCCAGTGGACAAAATAATGACCATTTATTGGTAATTTGTCTTGTACAAGACTCTCTACTGTCTGAAAATTAGAATCAAGACAGCATTGACTCTCCCCAGATTGTTTTGTTCATACTCCAATCTAAGGCATCTGCAGAGGGTGGTGTCCAAGGAGGTAAATGACAAAGAAAGATGATGTGACAGCCCTCTACACAGTTACAAGGCAACCTCACTTGGAAAGGTCACGTGTTGCCGCAGTGTGAGCTGCACAACCTCTCCTCATCATTCCAGAGATCTCTTTTGAGATGATTGGTCTACTTAAAAACTGACAACATGGAAAAGCACCAGAGACTTATCTCTTTGAAGATTAAATATTAAGTATGGCTTTGGAGCAAACTAGAGGAAGAATAAACAACAAAACTAGAGTAGTATATTATGAAAACCAATGAAAAAAATCTGAAACAATGAAAAATTTCATCTGGAGTATTAGGTTCCCAGCATTTATGGTGGAGGCCACAGGCTGATAACCCTCTGTAAGCCACATTCTTTTTGCAGGTCTACTCTGACCAGTGCTGGCAACTTCTCAGTAGGGTTTCCTTCAGTGATCTCATTTTCTGTACTGGGTTTGGAAGACTTCATTGAAAATCCAAGCCTTACAAAACTTCTTCATCTCTCAAAATGACTTCATATCATTGTGCTTTCATACAAGAAGGCCATAGAGCAGTCTTTCAATAGACTTTTCCTGAACAATTCCTGGTGTCTTTACTTAATCACAGTGTTATGAGCTCTTCGTACACCGACCAGCCAATTTTGCAGCCTCAGAATCATGCTCAGGAGAGACACTGATTTTTCCTACAGTCGATTTTAAAGGCGTTGCCATCTGGGATTTTTAGTAACTTGTGAAAAGCAAATAGAGATTTTCAGGATTTTGCAACCTGAACCCCAAGGTCATTGTGCACGAGATGCATGGTAATGATATAAACTTGTTTCATGTTTGTTTATGAAGCTAATCATCAAGATAGATTTTAAGTAGCTGATACCTCGTTTAATTCAATTTATTGCCATAATGCTTACTTGGTGCATGGAAGGCAGTATTTTATTGAAAAGGTTTGCATATTAATTTGGGTCTTCTGAGAATATGAAATCCCTACTAGGCCATCATTTCTTATCTCCCCCTCCCCCACAGCAGTGTCACTGTGTCCATAGAAAGTGAAAACCAACCAGGGTTCAGCTGGCTCCGCCAGGGGGTCATATTTTCTTTCAAGGAACAGAATCCACCTGAGTTAGTTGAAGCATACTAGCTTGTATTTTGGGAATCAGATAAGGATATCTAAAGGAACCCAGAGGTCTGGAGTATAGCTAGGTCCCCCAAAAGTGTAGAAGCAGGGCATATAATCTCTCTAACTTTCTCTTCTTAAGGTTGCATGGTCTCTTCTTCCTGTAGATCCTTGTATCTATTTCATTGTTCTCTCTCTCTCTCTCTCTCTCTCTCTCTGTCTCTCTCTCTCTCTCTTTCTCTATGCAAATGGCATTCTCTGTTTTGGTATGTATTGGGCCAAACATAACTTCCCATTTTACATCACTTCTCCAGTCAAGCATCCACTATCAAACGATAAGTGTCTCCAGGTCCCAGTTTCAAATTCCTGTGGAAAAGTCCAACTAGCCCAGTGTGGCCCAATTAGTTATCCATTCCTGCTCCAAGCATCTGTGGCCATGAAGCCACACTTACATGACCAGTAGTCTGCTCAGCCAAGGCTCTGAGAGCAGATGCTCAGGGATAGGTGTGGGGGTCTCAGTAGGTTCTCTCAGGTGGGTGGAGAGGAGGAGGTTGTCAGTGTTTTTGATTCACTGGCTGTGGAGACAGATTATCTTTGTAGCAGCTGTAGCCCGGAATGCAAGTCTGTTTCTGGGCCCATCTTTCAATTCTGCTGATCTTTTCTTCTTTTTCACAAAGTCCCCCAGTCATTATTTAACCTCTTCCCTTTGGTTCTCCTGACTTCATTTGTCTCCTCTATTTCTTAGTTGATGCTTCAGAAAAGTAACACTATGCATCTGTCACAGTGCATAGGAAGAAAACATTGTCATCAGGAATCCAAGACCAGTCTCTAGTTCTGGTTCTACACCTTGGGCAAGTCGCAGAACCACTCTTGGCCCTGGTTTCATCTTCTGAAAATGAACGGAGCTGGACTAGATGCTGTAAGATGCCTTAGAGATCACCTTGTCTAGGGATGCTACATATCTGCCTACTTATACTGCCATTCTTCAAATACAGCACCCATGGCAGACATTGCTAATTGATCCCTGCACCCTTCCCACTGATTTAGAACTGCACTTAGAACCCTTCACAACAGCCCAGACATCCGCTACCGATTAGTTGGAGGAAGCCCTTGAGATATGACCAATTAGCTATCTCTGAGCAAGAAATCAAGGTTCACATGTCTATCAACCCTTCTTCCTCTTTCCTTCTTAACCTAGATGGGGATATGTGAAGCGATTATCCATACTTGCCTGAAATTGTAAAGAAAAACAAATGTTCTCCTCTGTCCTTTTCTTCTTGATTATTCCTAAATAAATTCTTCCTAAAATAGTAATTATTTTTAAAACCTTGTTTACTCTCTGACCTCCATTGAATTTAGCCTTTAATGTCTACGGTAACTAAAAAATTGATGATTTTTTTTTGTGTGGTACCGGGGATTGAACTCAGGGGCGTTCTACCTTTGTGCTACACTCCCGGCCCTATTTTTTATACTTTATTTTGAAACCGGGTCTCACGAAGTTGCAGAGGGCCTCACTAAGTAGAGAGAGAGAGAGAGACAGGGAGAGCGAGAGAGAGAGAGAGAGAACTGAGGCTGGCCGCAAACCCAGATCCTCTGGTCTCGGCCTCCCAAAGTACTGGGATTACTAGCGTGTGCCACCACGCCCGGCTTTGATGATTTTTTTTTTAACCAAGGTGTGGAATCAGCCATGTTCATCTGAACTCCCCTGAAGTAGACTGGCTCATGTTGCAACTGTGTGGTGGCAGGCAATGGGAGAGTCGTTTTACTTTTTGAAAATATGCTTTCTGCAGTTATATTTAGAATGAAGAAAGATCCTTGCATTCTCAGCTCAAATTATATTCAATGTGCCTAATTGCTGTTACTCTCAAATATGATATCGAGTGAGGTCGCATCTTCAATTCAGGTTTCTCATTTCTATTTACAAATGACACAGCTTTAGAACATCTGCGTTGCCTGTGGAGCACTTATTTCTGCAGATGATGCAGCTGTAATGGCTGGTGGCAGAATTGTTTCCTCGACGACAATGCTAGAGAACAGCTTTCCCTTTCTGCCTTTCCTGCTAAATGTTGTTTTTAAAGTCGCCTTCTGGAGTTCATTTGCCCAGGAGAGATGGGCTTATACTTTATAGGCAGCATATTATTTCTGCTAAAGGGCTGCCTCCTGGATATTATTATCCATGGCAGCCTCTATGTGGCAGGGCTGCTTTATGTAATAGCTCTGTAGGTGGGGGGAGCTAGAGGTCTAGGAACAAAGGAGACTAATAGAGAATGAAGGGAAACTTGTAAGGACCAGGGCTGGGATAAAATCCGTATCTCTAATGCATAGGAGCTCAAAGTTGGCCTCCTAGTACAAAGAATCCTTGGCATTGGTAGAAAAGGTGGCTATTACACCTTATTCCCCCTTGGAAAGAGGTTATGCCCTAGGCAAATGAGGAAGAGAGGGAACATACAGTGGCTTACACAGTCTGAATATAAGTGCTTGTTATTTACTTACCACTTAAAAATGCTATGTTAATAAAAAAATGATGTTTCAAATGTTTCCACTTCTGGAACCAACTTTCCATTTGCAGGAAAGAGAACAGAGGCACATGTTGAATTACATCATGAATGTACATCAGCACAGTCCAGGCTGTGGGACTGTTTTGGTTTCCATATGGGGGGTCGTGGCCCCCAGAAAAGCTCATGTGTTGGCAATGCCACATTTTTCAGAGGTGAAATAATTGAATCAGGTCTCTAATACCATCAGTGGATAAATCCATTGACGGATTAATGATTTGAATGGACTTGCTGTGTGGTAACTGTGGTCAAGGTAGGGTGTGGCTGGAAGAGGTAGGTCACTGGGGACATGATGTTGGGGATTATATCAGTCTCTGGCCCCCTCCTCTTGCTCTCTCTGCTTTCAGCTGCCCAGAGAAGCTTTCTTCTGCCACACTCTGCTGCCATGATGTTTCTATCTTGGAACCAGTCAGCCAGGGACTGAATCTCTGAAACTGTGAACCAAATAAACCTTTCTTCCTCTAAGTTATTCTCATTGGGTATTTTGGTCACAGCAATGAAAAAGCTAATACAGGTATACTCTACAGGCTAAAGGGTCCAAGTTCTTGATCAGATACATTGTAAGAGAACAAAGGAATGGAAGGGGAGAACCCAGAGATTAAAAGAGATTTGAAAGACATAGCTAAGAGATTTTTTGTTGGGCAAGATTACTCTATATCTAGGGTGATAAACTACGTAAAGTTATTTCTTGTGGTTTGGGGGTGTAGCTCAGCGGTAGAGCTAATGCTTGGCATGCCTGAAGCATTGGGTTCAATCCCCAGCACCAAAAGGAAAAAAAAAAAAAGAAAATTCTTAGTTATACTTTAATTATCACTTTAATTTTATAGTGTAACACTTTCGGTTACACTATAATTAGGAGGCTCTTCTAGATGACTCAATTTTGCCCTATTTTGTTATAGATGAAAATCCTGAGGTTCAGTAAGGCCAGGTGATTTAAAAGGGAACAGGTGAGGGAATTGTGGTCACAATCCAGATCCTCCGGCCCCTGTGTGATGTATTCACTGTTTCCCCCTGGGTATGATCCTAATCCTGTACCATATGTTAACTTTATCTTTGAGTTCACTGAGGTAGATACAATCACTGTGGAGTCGACTACATACTGGTGACTACTTTGTGTTAATTGCTTTTCAAGCAAAGTTGGCTCTGGTTTTGTCCTGTGCATAGTGGCTGTAAGCCCAGGATCTGTGAGATCCTCTGATTTTTGGATTCACAGAGTAAAGCTATTCTTTTGCTTTTTACTTACTTTGGTATTATAAATTCAGATTCATAGTTCAATTCTATTAAAATGCTCTAAAGTTGCAATTAAAACTATAAAATAATTTTACCTTTTCTATTTAATTTTGTTTTTTCCTGCCTGGTGTGGTGGTGCATACCTGTAATTCCAGTACTTGCAAGGCTGAGATAGGAGGATTGCAGGATTGAGGTAAGCCTTGGCAACTTATCAAGACCCTCAGAATTTAGTGAGACCTTGTTTCAAAATAAAAAAATAAAATAGGGCTGGGGGTGAAGCTCAGAGGTAGAATACCCCTGGGTTCAATCCCCAGTACCACAAAATAATTCCCCAATAGTTCTTTTGGCATTGATTTAAATTGGTTATTTTCTCATGTGTAGCACTTTTTCTTGGGGAATCCATTCTTAAATAGACTGGATGGTTTAAAAATGGGAACTCTGATGTATGTTGACATGAAAAATAACCAGTTAAATTCTCAGAATTCTGAATAAAGACATGTGTATCACTTCCATGCAAGCAATTTAGCCAACAGATTCAGCCTACTGAAATAAATTTAGGGTTAACTTATTCAATATTTCAGTCCAGATTTCTGAGAGAAAATAGATTTTAAAGAAGGCTCCATGATAGAAATGTTGATTTCTATATGCTACAGTGGCATATGTTTGTCATTAATTATTTGTATTTTTGAAAAGAGCTGGGCTTCAGGCTCAATTACATGTAATTATCAACCCAACCAGTGCACCACAAGAAACATTCAATTTCTCTTGGTATTTGTAAGAACTCAACAAAACATGCTACTATTTCACCAGTAACTGGTTCTAACAATTACTTACTCTGAAAATAATTGTTAACAATTATTTCAGGGTAGAAGATAGAATTGTAGGTTATTTGTCGGGAGGGTAATAGTCTATGTTTTTAGCTTGAAGACGCTGAAAGATACTGAATCAAGAGGTGTGGAAAATCAGAAGCTCCATAAAATCCTCAGAATAGATATTCTTTCTCTAGGGGCCGTCAGAGGAGGAGAGAAGTACACCCCTTAAAATGTCTTCACTTATGCTTTTTGTCCTTGGTCATCCATTGTAGCCCCTCACAACTCTTTGAACCAGAATATTCTATCAAGGCTGCTATTCTGATGCCAGGCCCTCCTCACCTTTCCCACTAGTCTCCTCTACCCCAGCTATAAGAGATATGGAACTAACACCTTCCACAGTGGTACTCACCTATCCAAGGAAATGTCAGGTTGTCGTCTTTTTTTTTAAGTCCTCCATCGAGGTATGGTTGACATACAAAATGCGGAAGATATTTAACATAAACAATGTATTTGGAAATAAGTATATGCCTGTGAACCATCAATCCATCATCACTATCAATGCCCTAAATCTTCCCATTATCTCCAAAAGTTTCTTCCCACCCCCTTTTTCCCCCTTTCATGGTAATAGCACTTAACATAAGATCAACCCTCTTAGTGAATTTTTAAATATACAATACAGCATTGTTAATCATAGGCCCTCTGTTGTATAGGAGATCTCCAGATCTATTTTGTATAATTTAAATTTTGCATCCTTTGAACAACACGCCCCCCCTTTTCTCCCTCCTTCTGTTCCCCTGGAAACCATCATTCTACTTTACTTCAGTGTGTTTGCAGCTTTAGATCCCACATATAGGTGAGATTATACAATATTTGTCTTTCTGTATTGGCTAATTTCACTTATCATAATATCTTAAAAAGATAAATCATTGATTTCCAGACTTGGAGAGCTCATGGACCAGTAATAATGAAAAAACATGGAAAGAAAGTTTAGATTTGCTGACTTTTAGTTTTATCAAGTAAGGGCATAAAGAAAGCAAGAGCTTCACATGATACCATTATTCAGGAAGAAAAGGGAATGTTGACACTGAAAACGGAGGATTATCCATTAGACCCAGAAAGGGAGTTGGTGAACACACATGTGCAACCCCCCCCCCACTATAGTTATTTTTCTTGTTTTGGTTGAGCAAAAACTTTGCATCAAGGATTGGACTAGTATTTGGAAACCTTGTGCTAAGCCATTTGTTTTTAGACAGTAACATCTTTAAAAGGTGCAGCCTTTTCAAGTTCTTGAAAGAATGTTAAACACTTTGAGGTAGAGACCTCATGTCATTTGCTGCTCTGTAGTGAGTCAGGATACCCTTGTAGTTAAGAATGTAGACTCTAGGGGTGGACTGCCTGGGTTAAAATTGCAGCTCTACCACTCCAAGCTGTATGACTTTGGGTAAGATTTATAACAGTTGTATGCCTTCATGTGCAAATCAAACATGAGAATAAGAATTAGCACCTTCCTTCTAGCATTGTTGCAAGGCTTAAATGTGTGCACGTTTGTGAACACTTTGAGAAATGCTGGGCTGTAGGAAATGTTGGGTGAGTGCCAGTGTCTGGCGCATGGTAGCACTCATTGGATTTGCCGGATGAGTGTAGAAAGGATAAGTTCATGTATGTGGTGGGATGATTTGACTGTGGACGCTTGTCTTTCAAGTATATGGCAGTTAGGCAGACACACATGGCATCTCCTCCCAGACCCCACCAAATGGTATACCGTTTGTTCTAGACTTTTCTTACAGGAGAATGGTATCTGCTGAATAAGTCAAGCAGTGAAAGCAGTGGTATTCTGGTTCCTTCTCTGCCAGACATCTTGAGACTCAGTTCTTAGTCACAGATTGGCCTGAAGGAGCCTGAATGATAAAGGAAAATCCATTGCCAATATGGGTTGGATCATCTGATCCAGTCCTGTAGAATGATTTGGGTTATTACTAGGTAAGCTGAAGCATTTGAGAGACAAAAATGGAACTTTTGTTGGTGAAGTATATTTAAATTTAATAGAAACAGGCCTTATCAATTTATACTCAATGCAAGAAAAATGTTGCCTCAGTTGGCGAAGTGTCTAAATTACAGAATTTTAAAATTAAATGCTAGTTTGAGATGACCACATATGTAACCACCTGAGGCAAATTAACCATAAATGAAAGTTATTTGCTATGAACATATTGGTTACCTTTTTGAGTTTGGATGCTTCTAAATGTCTTGGAAATTATTTGCTTAAAATAAGTATTTTCTGTCTTTTTTATCTTAGAGACAATCAGTTTAATCATTATTCATTCCTAATACAGTTGGACTATAATTTCCTTTTATAAAAAGAATCTGAATTAACACATCCTGAAATAGTGTTATTCATATTAATGGAGTTAGGCTTCTATAGTAAAACTTATGCCTAATTATCATCAATGAATATGGAATTAAGAATTAATAATATTTGTTACTAATGCCAGTAATTTATTTTGCTTCTTTGGCCCCAAAATAGATACTTGCAGGTGTTTAGTGTCTAATTGTAAGAATATCAACATCATGAAGCATCATCCAGCCTTTTTCAGGAGACCATTTATTATGGTTTGGATATAAAATGTCCCCAGAGAAGTTCATGTGTTAGGCAATGCAGCAAGATTCAGAAGTAGGACATGGCTGGAGGAGATGGTCACGGGGGGTACGGCTTTGGGGATTCTATCTGTCCCTGGCCCCATCCTATCTCTCTTTGCTTCTGGCTGCCATGAGTTGAGATGCTTTTATCCTTTGTCATGCTCTGCCATGCCCCGCCACCATGATGTCTCTGTGTTGGAGCTGGCCCACTCTGGCCTGAACCTTAGAAACCTCTGAATCAGTGAGCCAAATAAACCGTTCCTCCTCTAAGCTGTTCTTGTCAGGTATTTTGGTCACAGCATCGAGAAAAGCTGACTAAAACACCAGTTTTCTTGCATGTCTCCAGTTGGAGGGGAAAACAAGCAAGTATTGTCATTGTCATCTTACCTAAATTAGTGCAGCAAGAAGCAGAACCAATCGGTATAATAACGCCGGTCCTTTACATTTGTGATAGCACTTTACAGTTTCTTTGTTGTTCATCCTTGTGCTGCCTCAGTACATTAGTAGTTCATGAATAGCCTGATAGAATACACTGTGAAATAAGCAAAAGTAGAAGAATTTGCCAGCAGTAGAATGGCAAAGAACATGCTTTCTAATTGCACAATGGATTCAGTCCACCCATCCGTTCTTTGTCCCCCCGCCCGCAACGTCTGATATTGATCAAGGTTAACAACTTTGAAGTGATCTAAGCTGGAATTCACTTGCGATGTTCTTCAGAGTAGTGGGTGTTAACTGGTGTCACACACAAAAAAGAAAAAAAATAGGGTTCCACAGTTGACTTCTCTGGGGATTTTGTGGGTTAAACAGAACCTTTGTTTACCACAAGAGTTCAGAGCCTTTCGTGTGCTCCTGTGCACTCTCTCCCTTCAAAGATTTCCTGAATGGTGTTGAATACAGAACCCTTTTCCCCCCTCAAATGGGTTTATTGGAACAGATGTCTGGACATGGTTATCTTTGCTTATTGTCTGTTTTAGAAAATGCCAGGTTGCCTGGATATCTCTAATATAAAAGGATTATTTTCATTATAACAAAGTGCTCTGCAGTACAACATGAATAAGAAGTTCTCTGCCTCTCCTCTAACAATATCAATAGTGCAAGGCTGTGGTTATACATGATCGCCCTCAGGAGAACACTGAAGAGTCCAGAGTGTGGTCTAGGTCATGCTATTTGGTCCTTAAGTGTAGCGAAAAGTTTCACATGGTACGTGCGCGCACACACGCGCACGTGCACATGCCCGTCTCTGTTTGTGTTGTCTGCCGTGACTACAAATATTTACTATTTAATCGATGAGTTACATATTATTAAATAGTTTACTATTATATCCACACATAATTTTTATATAATTCAGAAATGTGATCCTAAACTGTACATAGGTTTCTGATTTTTAATCATAATCTTTTGCACCCCTAACTGCACATTTGTGCTTGGCTGCCCTGTATCCACTTACATATTTTGATCATTTTTAATTTTTTTTTTTGTGGTACTGGGGATTGAACCCAGGGGCATTCTTCCTCCAAGCTACACCCCCAGCCCTATTTTTTAATTCTTTATTTTGAAACAGAGTCTCACTAAGTTGCAGAGGGCCTCACTAAGTAGCTGAGGCTGGCTGCGAACCCGGATCCTCTGGTCTCAGCCTCCCAAGTACTGGGATTACAAGTGTGTGCCACCACACCCGGCTGATCATTTTTAATTTTTAAGAGTGTATCTCTATTGAATTTTGTTATTGAAATAGTACTGGTTTTATAAACTGAATTGGGGAAAAATTCCCATGTACTTGAAGGACCTGAATTAGTTTAAAAACATTGAAATGATCTGTTTTTAGAAACTTACGTGGAACTCAGGTGAATTTGCCTGGCCTGGTGCCCTTTACAATAGCGGCTTCTTTTTCTTATGTTATTTGTCTGTTTAGGTTTTCTGGATTAATTTTGGCTATAGGCATTATCCATTTCCTCTAAGTTTTTAAACTTTTTGCCATAGATTTGCATGTGGAATTCTCATGTGATTAATCATTTTGATTTCTTCTTTATTGTCTCCTTTCTCTTTGCTAGTGTTTTATACTTCTGCTCTCTCTAGTGTTTTTTAAATCAGATTTATGAAGGATTTACCCATTTTACCCTTTTTATTTTTCTCCAAAAGACCAAAGGACCACTTTTTAATTTATCCTTTTGTCTATATTTTTTTGTGTTATAATCATTAGTTCCAGCTTTTATTTTTATTAATTCCCTTTATTTAAGAGAAGAGGGTCTTCTTTTTTGTTTCTAATTTTTAAATAGAAAAAATAAGTTCCTTTCAAAATATTTATATTTTATTTATTTATTTATTTATTTATTTTGCAGTACCGGGGATTGAACGCAGGGGTGTTCTACCTCCACACTACGCCCCCGGCCCTATTTTTTATACTTTATTTTGAAACCGGGTCTCACGAAGTTGCGGAGGGCCTCACTAAGGAGAGAGAGAGAGAGAGAGAGAGAGAGAGAGAGCTGAGGCTGGTCGCAAACCCAGATCCTCCGGTCTCCGCCCCCCAAAGTACTGGGATTACAAGTGTGCACCACCATGCCCGGCTAAAATATTTATATTTTAGAAGGAAAACATTTCAGGCTCTAGCTTTTACTGTTCCAACTGAAAATTGTGGTAGTGTTAAGGATTCTTTGAATTAAAAAATATACAGGATATACAGAGTACATGTGTATCTTTATTATTCTGTCTCTCTTTCTCCTCTCTGCATCTCAGTTAAAACTGTAGTTAGATTTGTGCGGAATCTTAATGGAAAAGTGTTCCGTTTGCAAACTTGCTGAGTAAATAATCGCCCAAACCATGTGCTTGCTTGTGGAAATAAGCAGACTTTAGGGAGAAGTCCAATGCAGAAGCACAGCGAGTCTTACTAATGCTAAAAAAAAACCAGGTGGATCGTCCAGGTACTCATTGGGAGATTACTGTTGGGGATAAAGGATCCATTGTAAGAAATGGTAACAAATCCAGAGAAGATTCAAGAAAAACTTGGCCACAAACTATTATCATAGTTTAGGAAAGATATATAATTCTGAAACCTCTTAATTAGATTTGGTGTTCCTTGATGATAATCATAATAACTAACATGTACTGATTGCTGACTGTGAACCAGGTTGTGTTCTAAATGCTCTATGTGGATTAATGCCCTTAAGCCTCAAGGCAGCCTTGGGAGACAAATATTAATATCTACATCTTAGAAAGGGGAGACCAGGCACGGAGAGGTGGCATAACTTAAGATTGTAAGCTGGAACAGGCAGTAGGGCCAGGAACCCTAAACTGTGACCCTTGCCCAGCTTCCTGGTAAGGATTACAGCTTGTTGAGCTTTGTGATGGAGTGACTTCAGAGAAAGCATTCCATCAATAGTTGTGTGGCGTAAATGACGGAGATAACTGAGCAGATAACTGAGATAACTGGTGTATTGGACAGGGTTCACTAGATTAACAGAATTCACAGAATGAGTATATTTGAAAAAGGGATTTATCAGATGGGCTTACAGTTTGAAGCAATGTAGTCCCAAGTTCTGACTGCACGTGGAGAGTCAGAGGAGCCAGTAGCTGGTCGAGCGGTCTAAGAGCTGGAGTCTTAGGATCGGAGCAACCACTAATTCAGTCCC
>PVJS01028934.1:0-25154 GCA_004027185.1 Glis glis
AAAAAAAAAAAAAAAAGAAAATACTATACACTGAGAAGAAATGAAAAAATAAGAGTTTCACGCTCCACCTGAGCTAACCAGGTAGTTAATATACACACAATGGAATTTTACTCAGCCATAAAGAAGAACAAAATCATGTCATTGCAGGAAAGTGGATGGAGCTTGAGAATATTATGCTAAGTGAGGTCAGCCAGTCTCAGAAAGTGAGTAGAGAGAAATTGGGAAACAAAAAAGACCTCAGATAAAGGAGTAGAGACTCCATTGGAGTGATGGAGGGTGTTTAGGGAAAGGAGGAGGGGGATAGACACATAATGAAAGAAACAGTTTAAATAATGCTATGTAAGTATATGACATTGTCAATACCAATCTAACTGACATGGTAAGTGAAGGGGCTGAAGGAGGTTGGATCTGGAGGGAAACACACCAGGTGTTTTATGCATGTATATTCCTGTCAATCTATACTTCAGTATGATGTATAATTACAATGTACCAATAAAAGTACATAAAAAGTACCCATAATAATGTAAAGTAAAAGCTGATGAACCATGATCAAAAAGAGATTCTACAAACCAGTAGAATAGTGGAAGGGGATTGGGGAAGGGGAGTTGGGGAGAAAAAAATAGGCTTGAGGAAGGGAACAGTTCAAATAAGGTCATATCCATACATGAAGGATGGATACACTAACACGTATGGGGAGGGAGAGAGGGGGAATGGAGTGGGATATGGAGGACAGATACACCAAGTGATGTGTGCTTGTATTACGTACCACTTGGAATCTCATTATGATGTGTAATTACAATGTACCAATAAGGTATAAAAAAGAAATGGAAAAATAAAAAATGATTGTATGTATTATGAAATATGCATTTGAAATTTAATTTTTATTATATTTGCTGATCCTAGAACATTGATATGGTAATATCATAGAATTAATAACTACTCTGAGTTAAAAAAAAATTACTATATGCACGTGCAATGTAATTTGTGTGTTTCTCTAGTTCCTAATCAGGTAAATTCGAAATGTAAAAAAAATCAAAATGAAACAATAAACTTGGACTCAAAGATTTATATTTGTCCAAAGATTTAGTGCAGCAGATTAATTATTGCTTATGATTTTTGCAATGCTGTCCCTTTATCTGGCCACAAAACTTTGGCTAAAGATAGTGACCCAACTCTAACTCTCAAAAACAAAAAGGAAAAAAAAAATCTAATAAGATTTATTTATGAATCTGGAGCAGTGTTGCAGCACCGGATCATTTGTCATGGCTCAAAAATTATCACTGCCCAAGAAACAGCAGATATAACAATGTCCATCACACAAGTAAAAATGTGCATCAAATAACATTTCTGAAAAAGTGTCAGGATACAGAAGGCCTAAGGCAGCACACACAGACAACTGTATAGAAAATTGAATTCAGATAAAATGATGTTATTAACTTTTATTTCCTTGGAAAGACAATGGAAAAACTAAACAATCACATTCTCTGCAAACTCAAAGATCACTCCAAACTCCAACTTAAAAACAATCCAATTCCAGATTTGTTAGGTATATTTTAAAATTAAGAGTGTGTTCAAAAATATTACCTAATACATTTCTACCATTTAAGTCTTTGGTGTCTAATATTCTAGACACAGTGTTTACCGAAGGCCTGCATTCTTTTCCTGCTGGGGAAAAATATCAACCTCTTCTAGGTAGCAGTTTATCCTAATTGATTTGGCTGTAAAAATGAGGTGCATTTCTCAGAGTGACTGAACAACGAGATGCACAGCTGTTTCCTCTCTGCTGAGACAAATGGTCCCAGGGGTGCTTCTTCCTCAGGACCCCATGATGTGTAATCTCAGCACTTTGCTTATTCCAAATTGAATGGTTTTTCTCTTGAGTCTTTTAATTTCTAGGAAGAGTGGCTGGCCTTCTGTAAAGTTAGGCATTTGAAGTTTTAATATTTTAGCTAGTAAGTATTTATTAAGCACTAATTATGCCCAAAGCATGGTCCAGAATGGCCAGGTACCTCATCCGTGGATGTGGTCTGGAGTCCATACGTAGATAGCTCTGAAAATATCATGTGAGATTCTTCTCTAAGGATCAAAAAAGGTATTCAACAGTCCTTCAATTTTTAAAACTCAAACTAAAAACTAAACAACTCAATCAAATTCCAACCACTCAAAACTAAAAGAAAAGAAAAAGGATAGCTGAATGTCTTCCGTCTGGATTTGTATAAAATTTTATATTAAATAATGGTACTTTATAGAGTATATAACTTTGCTCTGGAGATCTTTAAAATGTGTATGATAGAAATAAAAAGAATAGAAAAGTCACAATGATTAAAAATGCAGATCGAGCATCCCTTATCTGCAATGCTTAAGACTAGAAGTGTTTCAGATTCAGATATTTTCAGATTTTAGAACAGCATATGCATCATGAGATACCTAGGAAAGGAAACCAAGACTAAACAGGAAATTAATTTATGTTTCCTATACACCTTGTATGCATAGCCTGAAGGTAATTTCATTTAATATGTTAGTGTGCCTGTACTTTGTGACCTGTCACATGAGGTCAGTTGTGAAATGGACTACTCAGGGCCTCATGATGGAGCTTCTGCAGTTTCAGATATTGGAGCATTTTGGAACTAGGATGTTCAACCTGAATATAAAGCCCCAAGAGGAATGCTTTCCCGATTCTAAATGGTGATGAATCCTCGTTTTAAAAGTTTCCTACTTATCATGTACTGATATTTTCCTAAGATACAACACAATACAGTAAACTTAGAAAAATTAAATGTTGAAAAAGACATGCAATGTACAACCCCACGGATCGTGCACTCAAATGTCGTGGCAATGTCAAATTGCTCCAAGTTTTGTGACACTCTCTCTCCTGACTTCTGCATTTGTCTCACTGATATGTAATAAGCATTCTACAAGTGAAAAGTGATCACCCAACTGCATTTTCATTAGTTCTATTCTGTAATATGCTGAGGTAAAAATAATGAGAATGTGTCCTCTCGAAGACATATTTTATTTTTTACTTTTTAAATTTTTTATACTTTTATCAGTACATTTCTGTCTCATGATATCATAATGTAGTTCATAGTGTTAGTGACATACATGCACACAGCACTTTTTCCCAGCTCCCTCCCCACTTGCCACCCCCTTCCCCATACAAGATATTGAGATTGACATTGATATTCTCACATAAGTACATAATGTCAGTGGAAATGTTTCCTTCATTAATGCTCCCTCTCTTTCCCCTCCCCAAGACCACCTGCCTGGCTCCAGTTTCTCCTCCATTATCTAAAGTCCCTCTTATATTCCAATTCCTTTCTAGCTTCTGCATATGAGAAAAAAACATATTACCCCTTACTTTCTGTGACTGGCTAACCTTATTTAACGTAATGTTCTCCAAGTCCATCCATTTTCCTGCAAGTGACATTATGTTGTTCTTCTAGATTGCTGACTAGAATTCCATTGTGTGTAGATCCCATAATTTTGTAATCCATTCATCTGTTGATGGACACACACCTGAGTTGGTTCTATAATTTGACTATTATGAATTGTGCTACTATACACATGGATATGCATGTATTACTATAATATTCTGATTTCAATCCCTTTGGAAAGATACTCAGGAGTGGTATAGCTGGCTCATATGGTGGATCTATGCCTAGTTTTCTGAGGAATCTCCACACTGATTTCCATAATGTCTGCACTAATTTGCAATCCCACCAACAGTGTAGAAGAGTTCCTATTTCCTCACAATCCTCACCATTATTATATTGTTTGAGTTCCTAATGATTGCCATTCTAATCGGGCTTAGATGGAATCTCAGTGTAGTTTTAATGTGCATCTCCCTGATTGCTAATGATGTTGAATATTTTTCATATTTTTTTTGGCCATTTGCAGTTCATTTGTGAAGTATCTATTTAGTACAGTTGGGTGTTGTGACACATCTCTGTAATCCCAGTACTCTGGAAGCTGAGGCAGGAGGATCATAGATTCATGGCCAGACTCAACAACTTAGTGAGGTCCTCTGAAACTTACTGAGAACCTGCTTCCCAACAACAAAAAAATATGAACTGGGGTAGCATATGAACTGGGGGTGTAGCTCAGGGGTAGAATGTTCCTGGGTTTAATCCTCAATACCACACACACACATACACGAAAACAAAACAAAACATATTTTAAAGCTCATCTGGTGCATCTAAAAAATAAGGTTTTCACATGTAATCCTTTCTTTACCTAAGACTCTGTGACTACTATTACATTCACTGAAATTAAAAAGACATTTAAAGCAAAGCTAAGTAAAATAATATTTGATGTTAGATAGCAGCACACTAGTGTCTTATTACCAACAATAACTTATTACTTTATCTCTCAAATTGTACAATCTAACTAAATTGTTTTTCCAGAAGCACTGAAAACAAAAAACTACAAAAAATGTACTCTGAATTCATAAGCTCTAATACTATCAAAATCCTATCTTTCCCATGTAAGTGAAATTAAAATCATTATTTTTTGGAGAGCTGTATTTAGTTGCAAACTGATCTGGTAGCTACAAAATTTTTACCTAAAAATCTCTATTTCCAGACATAATACCATCTACTTTTCTGTTACTTTCTTTTACTATCAGCAGAATATTAAACTTTTAAGGCCTGAGAAAGCAGATTTACTTTTAAACACATTAAATTAAAATTAGTAAATTGCAGTGTTTATGGAATTAAAGAATAAAGAGAAAAATCAGCTGATTTTGAGGTTATATGAGATCAAGTGCAGAAGAGAGGAGACCATTAGGGATCATGTAGACTGGTTGGTAGACAGCTGGTTAATCACAGCTGCAGACCCTGGGTTTAAGCAATAACCCTTGATTGGTAGAAACAGACTGATGGCTCCCGCTAAAAATAATAATTATCAGTAATATCTTAGTATATAATGTCATTATATGGTGATACATAAAATCTGACCAAAGTATTTACTTTACTGTAGGAGTCAAAGAAAGATATTAGTTACAATTCTTATAAGCAATGCAGAAGTTTCATGCCGGGTGTGGTGGCGCATGCTTGTAATTCCAGTACTTTGGGAGGCAGAGACCAGAGGATCCGGGTTTGCGGCCAGCCTCAGCTCTCTCTATCTCTCTCTCTCTCCCTGTCTCTCTCTCTCTCTTTACTTAGTGAGGCCCTCGCAACTTCGTGAGACCTGGTTTCAAAATAAAGTATAAAAAATAGGGCCAGGGGTGTAGTTTGGAGGTAGAACTTCTCTGGATTCAATCCCCAGTACTGCAAAAAAAAAAATTTAAAAAATAAAAAAAAGAAGTTTCAACCCATAAATGTAAATGCTACAAGCTGATTTAATAAAGAGAAGAAACATATTTACAAAATATCATTGAACCCATATTTGCTCATGGCTATCCATTGGAGAAAAATACAAAAGAAACGATGACTTTCCTTCTTCCACAAGCAATTCTAAAACTGAAGTTATTGATGCTGAAGAGGATACTGTGAAAAGTGTGTCAAGGTCAATAATCACTAAAATATACCGGGAGTTTGAACATTTGGGAAACATTGTCAGGTATTACTAAATGCTATGGTGTTCTAAAAGGTTCTGAATTTCTTTTCTACGATTCAAGCATACACACACACACACCACTGATAAATACATCACTTTTTATTTGTCCTTACAATAGCAGCTCTCATTTTAGAACATTATAGCATTTAGCAATAGTATCCAAAAAAGTCGAGAGGTGATGACTGTATGTCCAATGTCATACAGAATTGTAATCCCTGGATAATTACTTGTAACAATGATCGTGGAAACACATAAAAAAAATGGTTAAACAATTGACATGGTGATGCAAAACTTTAATCAGAAAATCACCACACCCTATGGAAATTACAAGCTATGCCCTTAGCCTGGGGAACTACTCGGGGATTCCATCCAAGTTCATAAGCCATAGAATGTTCAAGAAAGGAAACAACAGCAAAATTATACCAGACCGGGGAAGGCTTGCAAATGTCATCTGGATGTGATTCTTTTCTCACCGTGTTTTCAGCTGCACAAATTTCAAACTTTGAGGATGTGGTCAGGTCAATTGTGAAGACACACACTTGTGAATTCCCAGTACCACCCAACCACGTGGCCTCAGGGCATGAGACCTGGGCCACAGCTCTGCAGCTTGCCCAGTAAAGACGAGATAAAGGACACCAGCTGGGTAAAAGAGAAAGCAAACGCAGTTTCTTTCCCCTTTCTTTAAGAAGAGTCTCACTTCTACCATTTTTGGAAGGTCAATTAGAAATGGAGATTGTTTTAGAAACAGCTTGTTGCTAATAACTGAATCCTTCTACCTCATGAAATCTGAACTTGCATGAATGCTGATTGCCACCACTACTAAAGAATCAAGTTTTACAATTTCACGTTTAATCTTTTTAGCAACTACAATATTTATCATAAAAGAGCATGTTTCTAAGTATAGCATTAATTTGGCCTTTCTTGATTCTCAGTCCTCAGTCACTCCAGTATTAAATTCAATGGGATTGTTTAAATTCAGATATTAGCTTTAATATTCTGCAACATGATGGTGCAACTACATGTGCCCAAAAAAATTCTCTCTTAAAGGGCATGCCAAATATGTAATTCTCCCAGAAAAGGGCTCTTTCCATGTTAAAATGTTAAGACATACTTTTGCTGGGAGTAAGATATAGAATTATCTGCCACTTACAACAAGGAAGCACAAGTAAGAAGACAAAACCATGCCCACTTAAGTCTTCAGGGATTGTTTTATTACAAGACAACTTCAGCTGCAGAGAGATGTTGAGCATGTTCTGCAAAACTTTTCCAGAAGTTCTGACTTGACCTTCCCTAGCTAGGCCCAGCATTGGAAATCTATGCTCAGATGAGAATACACAGCTATCCTATACACTAGGATTGTGCAGGCAGGGCCTTTTATAAAGACATAGGATCCCATTGATCTGAAGGGAATGGAGAGATTATCTCCTACCAGATGTACAAAGATTCTACATGTCTTTAGATATATTTTTCTTCTTTGCTTCTAGAAATTACTTTGTAGAAAATTTAGTAGGACTGATCATCGTATTTGTGACAAAGACTTACAAGCAGGCCTGGAACCTAAAAGATTCTTGTTCTTTTGATGATCTCTTACTGTTTGTGGGGCTTTAAGTAAGTTTCTCCAAAGTCTGGAGTCCTGGTACACACAAGAAATTATGTCAACCATGTCCACCTGTGCCACATGCAGGATATATTAATGACCTGTGATGGGACTGTAGCACTTCTGGACATGCGGACATCATAGAGACAGGTTGCTCTGCTGACTTTGATGGACAGTGGCAATATGAGAAACACCTCATACATTTAGACAAAATGTTTAATAGTAACTATACTAGAAATTGTCAATTAAGTAACTGACAGTATGGCATCCTAGCAATCACTAAAACTGATATTCCCATTGTGATAGTCAATCCAGTTTGTCAACTTGACTTGATCATGACACACCCAAGATCATGTGACTTTGGGTGTGTAACAGCAGATTAAACAGAAAGTCCTGCCCTGAATGTAGGCAGCAGGATTCTGATAGGTGCAGGACTTAGATAAAAGAGGGAGAAGCCGCGTAGAGCGCGCGCGACTCTTTCCGAAGAAAATGCATCTGCTCTCGCCTCAGATCTTCGGACTGGCTCATAGAACTGGAACTTCACCGTTTCTCTGAAGAGCTTTTTGATCTTCTGCTTACGTCTGAGATCTTTGGCCTCCAGCTGTTCGAACTGAAACTTCACCATTGTTTCTCCGAAGAGCTTCCTGATCTTCACATCTTGGACTGGGACTGAATTAGTGGTTGCTCCGATCCTAAGACTCCAGTTCTTAGACCGCTCGACCAGCTACTGGTTCCTCTGACTCTCCACGTGCAGTCAGAACTTGGGACTACATTGCTTCAAACTGTAAGCCCATCTGATAAATCCCTTTCTCAAATATACTCATTCTGTGAATTCTGTTAATCTAGTGAACCCTGTCCAGTACACCCATGTAGACTACCACAAAAGTGCGTATCCACAATATGTATAATCCTAGATCATATCCAGGAAAGGAAGCACGTGAAAGGACTAGCGCTCTGCCAGACATGTAGCAGGAATAATTGAATGGGGACTTCATCCCTCCACAGCTAAACTCCCTCTTGTCTGAAGTGTGTATTATATAGTGTCCCTTAGTATCTGTGGGGAGTAGGTTACAGGATACCCCCACACTTACCAGAATCCACAGATGCCCAAGCCCCTTACATAAAATACTGTGGTACTTGTGTATAACTTATGCACATCATCCTGTACACTATAAAGCCTGTACATAATACCTAATATTATGTAAATCCCATGCAAATAGTTGTTATACTAAAATGTATGGGGAATAATGATGAAAGAAAAATTTGTACACATTTAATACAGATGAAACCATGGTAAGCCGGCAAGAATGCAACATTCTTTGAGAATATTCTCAATGCATGATTGGTTGGTGGGTTGATTCTGGGAATGTAGAACCTGTGGATACAGAAGTCAGATCATATATGTGAACTATAAACTTAGAAGTCATTTTTACATTGAAGATAGTTTATTTATTTATTTATTATCTATTTGTGTATTTGTTTTCTGCTTCTGGGTATTGATCCCAGGGCTTCATGCATGCTAGGCAATTGCTCTACCACTGAAATACATCCACAGTCTAAAAATAAATTTTGAAAATTGTGAAAAATAGGGTGTTTCACCAAAACAAACTTTCTACCTTCCTTCTTTACTTATTCTTTTTCCTTTTTTCTTTTGTTTCCTACAATTTTTTAATTGATTTATTTCCTAGTGATCCCATATTTCTAACATAAAAGGTCTAGCTAGGTGTGGTGGTGCACATCTGTAATCCCAGCTACTGGGGAGGCCAAGGCAGGATGATCACAAGTACCAGGACAGCCTGGGCAACTACCCAGACCCTGTCACAAAAAATTTATATATATATATATATATATATATATATATATATATATATATATATGTATGTATAGGGCTAAAGGCTAAAGATGTATCTTAGTAGTAGAGGACATGCCTAGCATGCGTGAGGCCCTGGGTTCAATCTCCAGTACTAAAAGTAAAAGAAAAAAGGAGTTTACCATTGGACTTCCTGAGATGACAGAAAAAAAAATAAAAAAATACAGGACTCTATTTTTCTGTCTTTAAATAGCATATAACAAGTTAGTAGGAATAAGAAGAAAGGAGGAGAGATGGATGAAGATATACTCCATATACAAAGGAATGCAGGGAACCTTAGCATATGTACGCACATAGAAATTTCCTGGAATGTATTCAGCATAATGTTAAGAGATTGTTATTTTATCATCTATATCAGAAAAACATACTTTCAATACTTAACCAAATCCTAATCTTTTAAATGAATATAGCAGAAAGAAAAATAGAATAGACTTGAATATGCTCCTAGGTATAATTAAGATTATTTTAAGGTATAAACAGTAAGACTTTCTCTATTCTTAGTCCAACTAGTGGTCCAAACGAAAATCTCATACCATCCAATTGTTCATTTGCAATTTACATCAACACAGAGACATTAACTCAAAACAGGGATCAGGTCTATAAGCTGCTGATCAAAAGATTTCGAATCACTCACGTTTGGGGTCTCATGCTTGTGGTCTGTGATCCTCTTGGTATATTGAAAATTTTAAAAAAATGTCTGAGAGACATACCAAACCAAAGCCAACCAGCTAAAAGTTTGATTGTGTTTGAAAGGAGAGTTTTTGAAGCAGGAGAAACTCCTTGGTTCATAGCCAGCTTCTCCTGTAAATACACAACATGCACACACACGCATATGCACACAAGCACAGTCACCAGACCCTAGTCTTAAGCACCTACACACAAAAAAAGAAAGGCTGGTTGTGGTGGTGCACCCAAGCAGGACTGACTTAGAAGTCCTCCCCTGTTTACCCTGGGCCACTTTCCTATATCAAAAAAGACAGAGTGCATTTGGCTGTCAGTGCATTTATCAGCAATTGCTCCCCTCGGGTGCCTTGATTTGGCATGGATCACCACTATCTGATGGTCCTGAACTTCAGAATGTACTCCAGATTGAATTCATTTTGTGCACTGTTTCCTTATTGAACTAATTTAGGATTAAATTTTGCTACAATTAGCTATGAAAATCTATAACTAGATTCTAAAAGATGTGTAAAGTAAGCCAGGTGTGGTGGCGCACACTTGTAATCCCAGTATTTGGGAGGCTGAGACCGGAGGATCACAGGTTCACCGCCAGCCTCAGCTGCTTAGTGAGGCCCTCTGCCACTTAGTGAGACCCTGTTTCAAAATAAAGAATAAAAAAAATAGGGCTAGGGGTGTAGCTCAGAGATTTCTGCCCCTGGGTTCCATCCCCAGTACAACAACAACAACAACAACAAAAAGATGTGTAAAGTAGACTTCTTAAAAACATGTTGATATTAAATGGCTAGTGGTTGTTTTATTCTGTCCAAAACACTCTGGTCTCTCCCTCCCTCTCCCCTGGCTGATCAGGAAGTAAATGGTCAGAAAATGTTTACAATGGCCAGAGCCTCTCCTCCACCAGAGGCAAGCTGTGACTGCACACATGGCCACAGCATGGTTGCAGGGACCTTCCCACAAAAGCCCAGGTTGCATAGGTAGTGAGCCAGGGAGGAGGGGCCTATGAGGGAAAGCAGGAGAAAGCAAGTGTAACACCTATGTTCCAGGGTGCAATGAGTTTAGTGTTCTAGGGAGAGTATCTTCAGTTGCTACAACTGATGGCCATGCATAGCAACCTGTTGGGGCTGGAGTAAGGTTCAAGGAAGGCTTAGGGAAAGGATTTCATGGGCAATAGTTACCCTAGTGCCTCTTAGCACTTAGCTTTGTTAGAAACTGATTCTAGGGAAGCTGCAAATAAAAACTCATAAAATCAAAAGTAACTTGGCAAGGCAATTTACTTCTGCAGAAGGGTGTGCAACTGACAAAAGTCTGGTAAGCAAACACACCGTGCGAGCAGTCCGCTTAGTTTTTATTCCTAATGTGATCTTGCCCCTTTCCCTGATTGGTGAGGGCTTGGATTCACAACTCTGCATGATTGGATATTTTCTAAAACAGGCAGGAATTCTGAAAATGAGTTCGGCAAAGAAAGTTTCAAGTACAACTCTTCAGTGATTGGCTTATTTCTATGACAGGCGGGAGTTTTGTAACAAAGTTTAAGATTCTAAAAGATTCTGGTCAACCAAAGGTTAGATGAACCAAGATGGCTGACATTCTGGAAGATTCCTGGTCAACTAAAGGTTATATGATCTAAAATGGCTGACACTTGGGAAGATTCAGGGAGTGGAGCATACAGACACATGTACACAGTTACAAAATGAATGCCTAAGATATAGTAACAAAATGGAAAACAGTACACTCCTATGAAGCTTTGCTACTTTGATAGAAAAGATTATTTTTATTCCTTACAGCTTTCCCCTGCTCTTTGAGGAGCCACGATGCACTCACACAGGAATGGATAAAACAATGGGCAGTGACACTCTCATTTGGTGGAAATTTGTTGTCCCTACAAATGTTTTATCCTTCCCTGTAAATAGTGACATGAAGAGAGAAACATAACAAAACATCTGAGTCGTGGGTAAATTCTGGGCTAATGGTTTTTAATCTAGATGTTGATTTTACTCAGAAAGTAGATCACATGTTTCTTCATTGATATTTAAAGTGAAAAAAGCAAACTCTCGCTTCCTTTTCTTGCTTGTGGGCAGATCCAAGTTTTCAAACTACAGGGGCATCTGAAACCCACCAACTGCATCCATCCAATATGGAGAGGAGAATGGAGAAGATGTATATGTAAGTATGTGTACCTCCTAAAACCAGAGCTGTTCTTCCTCTCACTCCTTTATGAACCCAAAGCACAAAATCACGTGCAAAACTCCTTGTCAGGGACCCAGCGTGAGTGTTGCTCCCCACCTGATTATGCCTTTCTTTATTCAGTCTGTGACAAGCTGCCTTTGTTTTTGACCCGCATTCAGCAGGTCTACAATTGACCTAGATGAACTTCCACTTCTCCTCCTTTCTTCCTGACTACGACTAAAGGATGATTCCTCCGTAGATGGCACACCAGAGGTGTCTTGGAACACCTGTCTTTATTTAGCAAACTGATACCGTGTAGTTACTATTTCTTCCACATAACTATATCTAAAAGAGATTAATGGTGCCCAGTAGCACTGTTATAATTAAGATTCTGCCAGTATTTTTTTAACAAACCATGGATTCCAAAAACAATTCTGGAAATGCTTTGTGAGCAGTTTAGAATCTAATACAAGATTATTTTTAAGGCACAATCACAAGAAAAATACTTTTTTCGTCTAATCTCTTGTTATCAGGATAATTGACTACCATACTGGTTACCTGTTTATTCAGAAAAAAATTAAAAATGTAGGGTTTACTTATTTATTTATTGTAATTTCAGATGAGCTTTCTTAGCTACTTTCTTATCTATGTGTGATTAACTGACAGTGGAAATCATATCTCTGTAAGTCAGTAGATTCTTAGGGCATATTTTCTCCAAATATTTCCAAAAGTGACTACTTTGATATCAGGATGTTAAGTGATGTTTTTTTTTTTCTGTTGTCTTAGCATCTTGGATAATGCCCAAAGCTGAAAGCAATTGCTTTAAAGTACTAGCACTATTCTAAGACAGTAGCTTGGCACACCTGTAGGACCCACTAAGAAGGAGCAAGACCCTCTGTGATACCTTAGGTTCAGTACCACTTGCTCTTTGCAGTTCCAGGGTAGAGATTTCTCAGAGAAGATGTACCTCCTTGGGAAGAGTATTGAATGTTGATGGGACAAGCAGAAGCATTGGGATGGCTTTTCCCTCACTTCACAAACCTAGTGAGGAGGGCTTCCCGGAAACTGCTGGGAGAGGAAGGGGCTGCTTGCCACAAGGGGTTGCCAGAGATGCTTGTCTAATGTGACCACACAGCTCTCCAGTTTGCAAGGACTCCCTGGAATTTGAGGACTATAGAAAATGCCCCTGAGTCCTATAAGAAAATACACATATTTTTACATTTGTCACAAAACATTATACATAATCAATGCATTATAGTACCAGCTAAAGGAGCTTGTCATTTATGTATGTATGTATGTATGTATGTATGTATGTATTTGGTCATTTTACCCCTGCTCACAATTCTTGGCATGATAGACCAAGAGTAGATATATCCTGCTGATGTGGGGTGGCTAGAGTAAGGACAAGGAAAAAATAGGCCCTGAGATTCCTCCCCTACTCATGTTCTCCCTGTGGGCATCTGAGACTGATGAACCCTAGATTGGAGAACTCGTGAGACTTTTAATTGGATGTATAAAGCCAGAGGTTAAAGGAATGCTTTGCAATTACATGTTAATGCAATCCTAATATTCAAATGTGACATGAAAGTACTGGGATCTGCCTTAAATGCGATCAAGCACTAGGAAAAGAAATCCAAAAAAAGTTGTTTGAAATCAGAGATGAAAGAACAAGTACCTGTGCAATACAGTAGCTCCATGAAGAGGCCAGAGTAAAAATAATTTATATGGTTTACATGTAAGCATGATGACTTTTATCTTTGTGTTATTTTAAAAATCAGTACTCTTAAAATGATATCTCTTAATTTTATTGCATCTGTAACGTCAAACCTAGGTAAAATTTTAAAACCAAGCAGAGTAGTTTAGAAAAACTACCTCAACCAGAAGATATCAACAGGGATCATTTTGTAATTATCTGCTAGAATTCTTGAGCAAGGATAGTAAAGTGGACATTAATAATAAAATAAGACCAATGCAAATTTGGGTTTCTGCTCTGGCATTTAGTATATATTTGAAGGCCACCTAATTAAATAGGTGGCCTTCTCTCTCCTTTTCCTATGGATCTTTATTCCCTGTATTAACGCCTTCTGAGTACGTTTGGTTACCTACTTACTAGGTCCTTCTTTAAAGCCCAAAATAGTACATTTTGTCTATAATCAGAATGGATTGTCTGTAGTTCAAATAAACTAGGTGGAGCAGTTCCCATTTTTCCTGAATCCACTCAGACCTGGTTGTGGCTTGGGTGTAGTCCTGGCTACAGGCTTTGTTTCAGTGATGGAACTCCCATCCTAAATCCCAGACACAGCACTTTCCTATTTTAACTATAAGACCACCATTCCTTGACTTGAGAATATTCAGAATAAAACAGTTTACTCCAAGTTCGACCCTTCCTTGCTCCTGTCAATCGGCTTTCTGGAGATAGGAATATTAACCCAAACCTTGTGCCACTTCTTGGTAGAACCCTGTCACTTCTTCCCGGATGTTGTTTAACAATATCAAGTTGGAGGTAGTAAGATGGACACGGATCCCATTGTGTCTGTGTAGAGTCCACTTTTTATTGGGAATCCCAGTTCATTCTTACCAAGGTCTAAGTTTCTTTCTTTACTGCTGATCTGACAAACCAATAACAATGTCAAGTCCAACACCAGACAAAAACAAGTGCCTTGCATAAGTTATCTCCCCAACTCCCATCAGAGCACAAATTCTAGTCACTATTTCTACATCATGTCTAATGGTTTTGCTCCTTTTATTGAACTGCAACTGACATATAAACTCATTGCTTCTTTTTTATATAAATTTCTAAGTATTTTATCTCTCTTTTGTTATCATGAATGGACTTTTTTTTTCTTTTTTACATAGTCATGGTTTTAATTCCATGCTGATGCTCCTTATTGGAAATGTTTGCAATGAATGAAGCATTATTGGGGTATAGGCAACATCATAGTGTGTTAAAATCATCTTTCAAAGATTTACTTTATATCATGTCCATATATGCTTAAACTTTTCAATGCATCCTCCTCCTAGGCCTGTGTATAAATAAAATTTCCAGGAAGATATATGCCATAGCTTTTAGTTGTTGATAGTTCACTACAATTTTTAGTGTGGACCTGCTCCTGTTGGTGAAATATATATGGTGCTAGGGATTGATCCAGGGCATTCTACCTCCAAGTTACACCCTCCAGCCCTATTTTTTTTTTCTTTTTTAATTTGGAATCAGGGCCTTGCTAAGTTGTTGAAAGCCTCACTAATTTGCTAAGGCTGGCTTTGAACCTGCCATCCTCCTGTCTCAACCTCCCAAATACTGGGATTACAGCCATGTGCTACCCTACCCAGCTGAGATATCTGTATATATTATTTCTCCACTCTAGGGTTTTCACCTTCAATGGTTTTCTTTTTTAGTTTATCTCTGTCCTTTCCTGAATGTTCTTTAACATAGTAGGTCTATATCAGCAATATTATCTTTTATGATAGAAAACTAATGTGCTAAGTTCAAAATATAGTGTAGATTAAATTTGTAGGAACAACATTTCTTCTTTAAAGCAATTATATAAGTAGTATGAAGTTCTGAAACTCCAGTCTCACAATTACCTCTAACGAAGCATGTATATACTTTTATTGGTACATTTTAATTATACACCATAATGGTGCTGTGTGCATGTTTGTATCACTTGGAACCTCACTATGATATATAATTACAATGCACCAATAAAAAGATAAAAAAGAATGCATTACTATAGTTACAATTACTTGGTTAATTATTTTATATCTTTTCTTTCTTATTGTGTGGCAAAACAGATAATGCATATTTGAAATAACTTAGAAAATTTACTACATAATTTTTTATATTTGGTTTGCTAAAATCACTCCATGTCATATTTTATCTAAAGCTACCAAGTTATTAAGGCAATTCTGCAACTGTAATGCATTAATTACATGTCTAAATCATCTGATTTTCACATAGAGACAATACCAAAGCTAAGATTATATTTTACAAAGCAATGGGGACTTATCCTGGCAATAGATGGAAGAGAAATATATTTAACCAAATTACATAGCTTCAAAATTGAACAAAAAATAATCAGCACTTTAGAGTTTATTTTCTAACAAGGAATTCTTTAGAAACTAATGAATAGTTCATGTAGCTATTTGGCTTTCAATATGACTGCAATCCCAAAATCTGAAAAATAAGAATTTCCTTGTCTTTTTGAAAGAGGTTGTTGTCTCAGGAGCCAGTCTGGGAATATGAGAATCTATGATAATAAAGATATAGACACACACTAGCTAAAAATTTCCCATCTATGATGCTTAATGCTTTGACTCTATTATTAAATTCTTTTTTGTCAACAAAATAACTTATGTTGCTTAGTAGCCAGCTCAAATATTGTCTACAGAGTTCATCTTCATATACAAATATAATGTGGTATTTTATATATTCTTAAAATATCAATATCAATATTCTTTCAGAGAGAGTAATTATGATGGTTAAAAATATATAAAAAGAGAAGAAAGACAGTAATTCATTTGAGTTTATAAAAATAGGAGAAAGGTAATGGGCTTAAAAGCCAGTAATTGTCAAGGAAACAAAAAGGACGTACTACCTGCCTTCAACTCTATTAAACATTTTGAAGGCAGTGGTTGTCATTTGAGGAAATAAGCAGCTACTTTGTAAGTTAAAAGACAGAAATTGGAGGGGGAAAAACGTAGCCTCTTTAAAACTGAAGGATGACAGGGAAAACAAAGGAGATGGAAGAAATGAAGCAAGTTGGAAGAAATAAATATTCATCATTGTATATGCAACCTGGGGGGTTAATTTCTCAAATCATCGAAAAGGTTATTGGGTAAGTTGAGGGAATCCCTAAAGAAACAGTGATCCATTTTAAAATTTTGGCTATATCTCTGGAAGGAACCAATATTTGCTCTCCCCAAGGTCACATAAGAGAGAACAGAAGAGTTAAGTAAACAAAGCAACATGATCAGAGAAAAATTAAATTTTCACTTCTAAGACTTAATAATATGAAAGAGACCAGTGTTGAAAGTCAGTGAGGCAAAGACACCATGGCTCAGTTGTGGTGCCTTCACACTGTGAACTCTGTGCACTGTCATATGAGTGACAAGGTGAAGAAGGAGGCACATGCCTCAGATCAGAGGGGTTTGTAATCCCAGGGAGGGCTGATGGAGACCCTGTGAGAGGGAGAAGCAACTGGCCCCTGACAGAGCTAAGACATAATATAAGTTCATTAATGAATCAGAGATACCAATGACAGAAAACAGAAGAATGACCAGTGGTAGGAGGCAGCCATTCCCACATCCACAAATACTTTCCAGCTTGCAGCCACAGAAAGGATGCACAGAAAGCCACAGAAAGGATGGTCACTGGTATCCCCTCTTCTTCTACAAAAGCCATGAGATTATGCAAAATACTGTCTCCACAACTCTGCTGGCTTCATATAGGGAACTATAAGCAAAACCTGAAAGACTAAGCCTATCATTTAAAACCACAGAATTAAGTATGCAGTATGATATATTAAATACAAATAAATTTTATCCAGATGGAACTAACTTTGTATTTGCTGGTGTTGCTGTTTTTGTTCTATGCCATCCAACACTTGTGGTCATGAAGGGGCCACCAGAGAACTTCATGAATGGAGGAATTAAGTGTATAACTGCATAGGGTGCAAACACATTTTAAACATACAAATGATTATAACAATGATAATTAATTATACCCACTTAATGTATTAAAGCTTTTGGCATTTCATATTTAATTCATTTGAAATTGTTCATATAATTTAACACCATGTAATGGTTTGGATTTAGAATATCCCCCAGCCTTCATGGAAACAAGGTGGCAATGTAGAAGCAAGGCTTGGTTGCTGAGAAGGGGTTCCTGGGGATGTAGCCTTGGGTATTATATATGGTCTGCTCCTCCCCTTGCTCTCTCTTGCTTTCACATCTTGCCTCCATGATGTGAGAGCAGAGCCTTTTCTCTCTCTCTCTCTCTCTCTCTCTCTCTCTCTCTCTCTCCCTCTATCTGCTTCCTGTCACCATATCCTGAGCTCTGCAGACCTGGTCTGACATGGACTGAACCTCTAAAATCTCCAAAACATGTGAACAAATAAATCTTCCTTCCTCTAACTTGTGTGTGGTCAGGCTTATTGGGTCATAGTAGGGAGAATGTTGACTAAGATATACCAATTATATTTTATTTAAGTATTCCTTCTCTATTATTTCAGATAAAGATTAAATTTCTAAAAGTAATGGCAAAAATAAGAGTGAACTAAAGCAGATACCTTTTTTTCCCCCTGATTTCTAATTTCCTTGCAAACAGTCTTAGAAGTTTAAGCTATTCAAGCCAGCTGGAGCAGCTCTAGTCTTAGGTCCCAGATTCTTGTTTGTGTTGCTCTTGATAAAAGATGGCCAAAACTTAGAGTGTAAGCTAGATCTTGCTATGTGATCTACATTCCATTCAGTGGGAAGAGGATGAGAAGTAGAAAGTACCTCTCTTCCCTTTAAGAACATCATCCAGTGTTTGTAAATACACCTTCTCTTCACATCTTATTTGCCAGGAATTAGTCACGTAGCTTATTATCTGCAAAGGAAGAATGGAGAGAGAGTCTTGACCTGAGCAAATGTGGACTTAGTGACACTGTGGCCATTTTATGATTAAAGGAGAAAGGGAACAATTGGTTACAGTGAGCATTTTTTACTTTGCACGTTTGTAAACAAATATACCTAAAAATACTACATGTGTTTGTCCATGCATTAAAATGTATCTGAATCAGTAGCATGTTCAGAACAGGGTAATGTCTTAGGTTTCTGATTAAGTTGTTAATTATTCTGCTCCTTTCCATGTTCTCTTAAAGAACATGACTCCCTAGTTTCTAACACAGTGTAGGTTACATGTCGTAATGTGTATTGAGGCAGAACAGATTCCATTTACTTTTAGATATTTGCAGAAATCTGTGTGAAATATTGTTGGAAAAAGCATATTACTTTATTGGAGACTGGGTTATAAGACCACAAATGTATTTTCCTCCCTCCCTAAATTCTAATGATATAGTAAAAAAGATTGCATTAGAAAATAAGAAGTAGATTCATAGTATCTTTTTATAGTTTTCAGAAAAGAAATGTGAATGCTACACAAATAAGAATTTTAAAACCAAAGTTCTAAACCTGTCCCAGAGAAATCAATGTAAGAAATAAAAAGTTTTTGTTTGGTTTTGGTTTGTTTTTTAAGAAATCCACAAAGAATTCTCAAAATCAGAAAAAAAAGGAGGAAGGGGATTCAGGGAAATTATTTAAAGAACAACATTTATTCAAGCCAGGATTGATGGCTCATGCCTCTAATCCAAGTACTTGGTAGGCTGAGACAGGAGGATTGCAGGTTGGAGACCAGCACCAACAATTTGTTGAGACCCCTAGCAACTTAGTGAAACCCTGTTTCAAAGTAAAAATAAAAAGGGCTGGGGGTGTAGCTCAGAGGTAGAATGCCCCTGGGTTCAATCCCTAGTATATATAAAAAAAAAATTATTCAAAGAACTCAAATTTTAATGTTTATTGATATGTGACAAAATAATTATATCATCCAAAACTTTATTTAATTTTAATATGTTATATTTTAATATGTTTATATTTATGTTATATTTTATGTTTATATAAATGTTATATTTTTATGTTTATATAAAATATGTTATATTTTATATAAATACATTTTATATATTTTATGTTATGTTATATTTTTGTTTATATAAACGTTATATTTTTCATGACTGGGTCAGGTGACTGAAATCCCAGAAGTAATTGTAGTAGTGGCATTTTTATTACAGAAGAAGACCAAAACATAAATGGGGTTATAAATATTCTAAGGAACACAGAAATAACAGATGGGGAGCAGCCCCTATCTCTAGGGCTAAAGGAGAGTACCTAAGAGAGAATCTTAGAGGAAACACCAGCAAAGATTGAAAATTCTACCATATTGGGGATGGTGTGGCTGTGGTTCAGAGAATGTTTACTGAGGTGCCACAGGCAGAACTACTGATTATAAAATTATTTGATCAAGTCACTCATTGAGTAACTGCTTTTGAGGTTGCTGATTACACTGGTTAGTGAAATTTGGTAGTAAGGTATTTGTAATAGCAATGTCTGCTGGAGGGTGTGTCCCTAGGTCTTATCCATACCATTAGCCAAGAAATGCACACTGGTCTCCAAGTTACAGAGCCAAGAAGATATATATCCAATTCAGGAAGAAAACCTTCTTCCTTTTGTAGTGTTCTTTCCAGTGCCCCCTACTGATAAGGTCTAATATTCTGCCAGCTAGCAAAGGAAAAATATTTAGAGCATCTAGCTGCAGAATCACAAAGCAGAGCTGAGAAAGGTCTCATTGAAAAATAATTTTAAAACTGAAACAAATACTAATATTTTTCTTTTTTCATTTCATGGAAAATAGAATTTCTAACCATCTCCAGGAAGTGGACAAAAATATTTGAAAGTGTCTTAAATTTTTAAATATGATGTCTGTTTTTAGCTCCAAATTATGAAGAGTCTGAAAATTTCCAAAGAAGTACTTACAAGAAGAAAAATATAGACAGACTGGAAAATCACTACTTTTCTTGGATTCATCAAAGAACTGAGGTCAGAGGGCAAAACCCCACACTGAAATTAGAAACCAGAAACATACCCAGGTAGACACAGAAAGACAGATATACTTTCTTGGAGCAGAAGCCTCTAGAGTTATAATCTGGTAGGAACATTTAAAGGAGAGTTCCCATGAATAGAAGGTAGCAAAAAATTCTTGAAATCAAATGCACTGTTATGGAAATGAAAAAAGTCTTGAACAGTAACATTGTTAGACTCAACTCAACTTTAGTGAGCTTGAAGATAACTCAATAGAAACTTCCAAAACATAAATAAAAAGAGAAAGAGAGAAAAACATTTTAAAGAGCAGAGCAGAACACTGAAGAGTGGTGGAACAATTGCAAAAGTTATAAGAAGAAGAGAGAGAGAAGAGACCAGAGGAAATATTTCAATCCTACCAAAACTTTTTTACACAAATGAAAGATACCAAACTACAGATACAGAAAAATCTAAGAAAACTAAACAAGATAAATACCAAAGGTAAAACTAAGCATATATTTGTCAAACTGTAGAAAACCAAAGACAAAGACTATTCTGAAAAGCATTAGAGGGACAGAAACAATGAACTTACAGAGGAACAGAGATATGAATTACAGCAGCTCTTCATTAGAAACCGTAGAATCCCTGCAAGCAAGAAGTTAGAGGAAAGAAATATATAAAGAACAAAAAAAAAAAACCCATAGAATTATGTATCCAGTGAAATTACTTCTCTAAAGTAATGTAAAGACTTCCTCAGACAAAGACTGAAGAAAATTATTACAAGCAATTATGTTCTATAATAATGTTTAAATTAAATCCTTCAAGGATGGAAAAAAGATGAAATAGGTTAGAAACATGAAGGCAGATAGATCATCAGAGAAGGGACAAGTAAATATAAAATATATTATTCATATTCTTAATTTATTTTAAAAGATATTTAGTTTATTTAATTTTATTGTTTAAAGCAATAACAATGCACTGGTGATAGTAGCAATTGGATAAATATGATGAATGTCCATAATGTCACAAGGGAGAGAAGAATACTCCCTTATCAACACTAAGCATAAAGTGATATAGTGTAATAGGAGGGCAACACAGATCAGCAGATATGTACGTTGTAAGCTCTAGGACAACTTCTAAAAATCTTTTTTAAAACAGGTATAAGGTGGGTAGGGTGTTGCACACCTGTAATTCTTGTACTAGTTAGGCTGAGACAGAAGGATCGCAGGTTCAAGGCCAGACTCAGCAATTTAGAAAGAACCTCAGCAACTTAGTAAGATCTTGTTTCAATTTTTTTTATATAAAAAGGGTCTGGAGATGTAGCTCAGAGTGAGACTGGGTTCAATTTTTTAGTACTGCATGCACAGAGAGAGCGAGAGAGAGAGAGAGAGAACCAGGTTTAGTTAATACACAAAGAGAGGAGATAAAATTACATAATTTAAAATGTTTAATTAAAATTTAAACAAGAAGCTAGGCATAATGGCACATGCCTATAATCCCAGTACTTGGGAGGTTGAGACAGGAGGGTCGCAGGTTTGAGGTCAGCCTCAGCAACTTAGTGAGGCCCTCAGAAACTTTGTGAGACCCTGTTTCAAAATACAAAACCAAATAAGACAGCTGGGGGTGTAACTCGGAGGTAGATTGCCCTTGGGTTCAATCCCCAGTACCACCACCAACAGCAAAAACACAATTAAAACAAGAGAAGGGGAATAAAGAGAAAGAAATAAAAAACATCAATGATGCTTTCAAAGCACTCCAATGACTAAAACACAGTTCTAAATATGGTAGATATTAACAAAATTGTATTAATAATCACTTTAAATTGTCCAAATGTATGAGTTGAAAAATGAATATTATAGAGTGCATAGAAAATCCAAATATGTTGTCTTAAAGAAATTTACTTTAAATGGAAATACACAGATAGTTAAAAGTAAAGGGATCAAAAGACATACCATGCCAACACTAATTGAAAGAACTTTAGTGTAGCTACATTAATTTTAGATAAAGTTGTCTTCAGAACAAGGCAGATTATTAGGGATAAAGAGAAGCATAAAAACCCACTTAATAAACAGAACAAAGAATGAGCCTTTTGCATGTAAACTTAAAAGCATCATTTAGGAGATCAGGGTATTCCAGATAGCAACCTGTAGGGAAAAAAATCAAATTATATTAAATATATACAAAGGAACATCACTGACTACACAGGTATGAAGAAGAACGATATTAACATTAGTAACTTTGGAAATGAATGGAGCCTGTCAGTTTAAAGGCAATAATAACCATGGAGCTGATCCTACCAACTGTGCTCTAGTGGACGATGATCTTTCTCACAGGGGTAAGGGTAAACGGTTCTGAAACCACTATATATGCTTACCTGAATGGAGCACCTAAGTAACTCAGTAGAGTATGGTGGAAGGCAGGCTTCTCACTGCTGGAAGTTTATAAACAAGAAAGGAAGAAGATAATAGTCCATGTGGTAAAGGAATATAATTACAGATATCATTATAGACTCATATTTACCTTAGTATAAAAACGGATGGATTTAGATAAAGATAGATATTGAGATAGAGTCAGAGATAGAGATATGTATGTGCCCACACTTGTGAGACTATACACACATATATTTTCTTGCTTCCCTATCTAAAAGGACCTAGGAGCCATGCCACTCCAGGAGCAACAAGCACACGGTCTTAGTCCATTTGTGCTCCTGAACAAAATACCTAAGACTGGGTAAAAAGAATACTCAAATTAATCATATCTTAGTGTATGTTATTCAAACTACAGAAAACCACAGACAATAGCTATTCTGAACTATTTCTTTCAATTTTTTTTTTTTTGCGGTACCGGGGATTAAACACAGGGGCGTTCTACCTCTGCGCTACGCCCCCGGCCCTATTTTTTATGCTTTATTTTGAAACCGGGTCTCACGAAGTTGCGGAGGGCCTAAGTAGAGAGAGAGAGAGAGACGGAGAGAGAGAGAGAGAGCTGAGGCTGGCCATGAACCCGGATCCTCCAGTCTCCGCCTCCCAAAGTACTGGAATTACAAGCGTGTGCCACCACACCCGGCTATTTATTTCTTAAGATCAAGGTGCCAGCAGGTTCTGTATCTGGTGAGGACTTAGAGCCTGCTTCCAAGATGGTCCCTTGTTGCTGCTGCCTTTGGACTGGATAAAAGCTGTTTCCTCATGTGGTAGAAGGAATGGAAGGCCCATAGAGTGAACATCTGCTTCCCAGCCCTTGGGAAAGTCATTACTCTCATTCATAAGAGCTCTACCCTCATGTCTTACTCAGTCCTAAAGTTTCCATATCTTAGTGCTATCACATTGAAGGTTAAGTTCCAATATATAAACTTTGGAGAGATGCATACATTCAAACCAGAGCATATATCTAGAATATCGAGCACCCAGAACTTGGATTCTAATAGTTTTATTTTGTAAGGAAATAGGGCTTCTTACAGAAATGGTGATTCTATGACTGGGGCAGGAAATATACAATATGAGTGTGGAACATCTTATAGTGCCAGGAAACACACACACACACACACACACACACATGCACGCACACACACACACACACACACACACACATACACACACACTGATGGGTAGGGGAAGGCAGCTGTCAAAGAGACACAGCCTGCCACTGACAAAACTTTAGTGAAAGCGATAACACTTTGAAAAAAGACTAGGAAAAAAAAGGTCATCTTGGATTCTAATCCAAAGTATGACATAACTGTATCTGAGTCTATATTGATATAAATAAGCATATCAATCAGTAAATAAAAAAGTAGAAAAAAGACCTTACATATGAAATAATTTATATAATGCATGTAGCTCTTCCCCCTTGAAGGAGGTATAGTGGAATTCCCCATTCCTAAAATGTAAGCTGTGAATGTTGCCTTCCATCCAAAGTACTCAGTATGTAAAGGAGGAAATAGATTTTCTTATGTGGAGAAGACTGTCCTAGCCAGGTGATCAAAGTTAACATCAATAGTGATCAACTATGTTGACACTATTAATCATTGATATACCATTAACATGATATGGTGAAAAATGACTCCTTACTTCTGTGACCTTTATCCCAAAAACCTATTGCTTTAATCTAATAATGAGAAAAGGATCTGGAAAGTCTTAATTGTAGACCAATCTACAAAATACCTAACCTGTATTTTCTAAAACTGTCCAGATCATCAAAAGCAAGAAGAGCCAAATAAAAAAAAATCCAGCTAAGAGGAGCCTCAGGAAATCTAATGATTGAATGTAAGGTGTTATCCTAGATGCGATCTTTAAACAGCAAAGCACAGTTTCTTAAAAACTAAGGCAATCTGAAGATACGTTTAGGCAATTATGACATGTCATAATTTTTTAACTGTGACAAATATGCAGTATTAATGTCATATGTTAGCAATACAGGAACCTGTATGTGAACTATATGAAAATACTTTTTCCTATCTTCACTGTATTTCTGTAAATCTGTTTTTAGATGAAATGTTTATTAAAATTAAATTCCATGTGAATACTTGACAAATAGGGTCTGCAAATTACAATATATGAAGAGTTTGAGTTCAAGGAAATATTGAACACAGAAAATTAGATGAGGCTAAATTAAAATATTTGTGTTTATATAGGAATGAAAACAGAGTTTACGTACTATATATATTAAACTTCTGTAGGTTGG
>PVJS01028935.1:0-25153 GCA_004027185.1 Glis glis
GGATCCTCCGGTCTCTGCCTCCCAAAGTACTGGGATTACAAGTGTGCGCCACCACGCCCGGCTATTTTATTTATTTATTTATTTTTTTGCGGTACTAGGGATTGAACCCAGGGGCGTTCTACCTCCAAGCTACACCCCTGGCCCTATTTTTTATACTTTATTTTGAAACCAGGTCTCACGAAGTTGCGGAGGCCTCACTAAGTAGCTGAGGCTGGCTGCGAACCTGGATACTCCGGTCTCTGCCTCCCAAGTACTGGGATTACAAGTGTGCGCCACCACGCCTGGCCCATTCCTTTTATTTTTAAAGCCAACTAAGAAAAAACCATGTAAATGGTCTTGGTTTTTTCCCATTTACCAATCTACTATAAGTGATTTTTAAAGCTACGGGTTTTCCACCAAATGAAGGTACTATAATCCATGAAGAGCTGCCTCACCTGTCTCGAGTTCAGTATCCCGCATGAGTGTGTAAGGACGCTGTGTCCAGAGACGGATTGCCTATTGTCAACTACCCGAGGGCCTCAGACTTCTCCCCAGGGATTCCTCAGTGTTTCCAGATTATCACCACTCCTAACAATGCTGAGATCAATGTGCTTGGGCCAAAATCTCGCTATAAATCTGATTATGCTCTTAGGACACATTCTTAGATGTGAAAATATCCAGTTCATGGCACACAAACGGCTTAGTGCTATCTAGCCCCTGCCAGACCACGTTACCAACTCTGGTGGCCGCAGAGCCCGCCTTCAGCGCCCACACCAAGGTCAGCGAGCACGGCGCACTGCCCGCCCTCTGCCAGATGCTGTCCTGGCTCGCCCCTCATCTAGAGCTCTGAGCACAGACGGAGGAGACTGGAGTTGAACGCTGATGGCTGATCCATAGGGACGGTTACCACCTGAACATCTGCGTGCGATTTCATGCTGTTAGTCTAGCCAGGAAAGCTTGCTTCCAGAGGCAAACATTAGACTCATTTTGCAGAGAAGGCTTGCATTTTAAATGACCTTTCACATGGCCAGGGTCACCTAGCCAATGACTGGCATTAGTTGGGACTCAAGCCCAAGAAGCCACCAAGGAAGGAGACAGGAGGCTGCCGCGGCTCACCTAGTGTTTCACAGCTTGTGTTCCGGGAGCACTGCCCACTGTCCCTGTCCAGAGAGGACAGCTGCTCGTCTGACTTGCTGAGCTTGCCCATGCTGCTGCAGGGGGAGAGGCGGGGAGACTCTCCGCCGTACGAGTGGCTGCCTCCTGACAGGCGCCTCTGTGCGTAACAGTCAACGTCAAAATCCTTGGAGGGGAAAATAAAAGTGAGTCAGGTCACCTTTGAGAAATGGTGGCTGAGACCAAGGACAAGGCAAGCAGTACACTGATGGGAGGAAACGCTTCCATGTCAGCAATAAAATGACACAGAGACGAGAAGCCACGGGTGCTGGAGGGTGTGGACAGGGGTGTTGTCAGGAAACACCCCTGTGGCTCTAGCCTCCCTGCCTCCCCAGAACTTCTACCACATCTTGGAGAGAGAAGGACACACAGATTCCGCCCCCACCCCCAAGCCTCTTGACGTGACTCACAGCAGGGCCGAAGGACCACTGACTCCAACCCCAAACCCGCCTTCCATCTTTCCACACAGGGAGCAGGGCTACATTACCTGCCTATTAATTCCAACAGGTAAACTGGAGCCGCTGGTGGCTCGACTCATGGGCGCCACCACGGCCACTCGGGTGGGGGATGGAGCCGACTGTCTCTTCTTGGGTGGCAATGCTGGTGGGCTGAAAGAGAGCAAAATGTCCAGGCAAACCCGGCACCACAAACCAGAGTGCTTCAGAGCAGGCACGGTGGCGCACGCCTGTAATCCCAGCTACCTGGGGGCTGATGGTAAGTTCAAGGCCAGCCCGAGCAACTTAGTGAGACCTTGTTTCAAAATAAAATAACATGGGCGGGGGTGTAGTTCAGTGCTTGCCTAGCACATACAAGGCCTTAGGTTCAATCCCTAGTAACTGCCCCCCCACCTAAAAAGAGAGCACTTTAGAATGATAGGGTATAGGATGTGGGTGCTCTCTCACTACCAGACTCTCCACACCCAATTTCCACACTTAACCTTCCACCTGCTTCCCTCCTGCCAAAATATATACCAAAGGAACAAAAATCAGAACAATTCTTTCTTTTCTTTTCTTTTCACAGTAAATCACACCAGGTTTCACTTGGCTGAGGCCAAAAGGCAAGCCGTAAGGAGCATGTGCAGGGCCCTCAGAGACACCCCTCCTAAGCAGGCCAAACCCCCAGAGCATCTGAGGAGACAGTGCCTGAGCTCCCCGCCCTCCCCCATTAATTACCTGTTGTCGACCACGCGAATGCCAGGTAGAGGGGGCTTGGGGGGTGCGACCTCTTCATCTGTGGAGTCTGGGAGCAGCTCGGTTGACGGTGACATACCTGTGGTCTTGTTTAGAATCTCCATCTCTCGGTCTGTCAGGGGCAGCTCAGGCTGGCTGGAGAGATGAAAAGAACTCAGGGTTACAGCGGGTCACAGGGCACACTCAGGTCCTGACAGCGTGAGAGCGTGAGGGGTGGGGAAGTGATGGGTTGGGGCTGAGGTGCGGGAGCCCTGGACACTGACAAACTACCAGAGCTGGGCCAGGGCCCCAACGCTGTACCTCACTTTCCTCATCTGAAAATGGACTCCTTGGGATAGGTGATCTAAACGTGCTCTAAAATGCTATAAATTAATGTCTCATATTTCCCCAGGGGCTTGTAGGTAGTAGAATTTAATGCAAAGCATTAAGGCTGTCCACATCGTTGTCAGTTTACTCTTTTGATTGAATATTTTAAAAATATTTAAAAACCCAAAGCACTCTCAAGTCAGATCCCCACAACCTAGTCCTAGAAGTTGTAATCACGAAGTGAAGTTGCTCAGAAAAGGCCACCTGGCCCTCGGGTAGTTGATAATAGGCAATCTGTCTCTGGACACAGCATCCTTAGACACTCATGCGGGATACTGAACTCGAGACAGGTGAGGCAGCTCTTCAAAGTTTATGTAAAATATGCACACTTTGAAATAACAGGTGCTCACCCAGAACATATCTGAAAGGAACCCCGGCTCCCCACCCTCTCCCTGATGTGTGAGCACTGTGGTGGGAGGGGTGGTCACCACTCACCTGTCTGGCTTGCCGGCCGGGGAGCTGGGCTTCACTGGGCTTGTTGGAGATGGCCGTCCCTGCTTCTCGATGGTCAGCCTGACCAGCTCCTGCACCCCACACAAGAGAGAGGCAACGGCCCCGCTGAGCTTGCCATCCTACACTGCTGCATCTCGCTTTTGTGCCTACACATTTCCCACGCAGCCCACGTACAAGGACTTTTTGCCGTAGGTAATCTGCAAGACTTCCCCAAACATCCCCTGCCCTCCAGAAATAACTTCATTGCATGTGGAGAGGTTTCAAGTGCATAAAAACACTTCCTCTTGGAAGGGGAAACGGCAAACCCCACGGTCTCAAAATGACTGTTTATTACACAAATTGAATTCCCAGCAGAACAGATTCCCAGCCAGCGTGCGAGGGAGACTACCCTTTTAGTTCTCTAAAGCCATTACACTGCGTGCTCAGACGGGCCCAGACTTTGACTTTGGGTTTCCCCAAGTGAGCTAGACTTCGGGTGTCGGCAGCTAGAGCCAAGGGGACCGGCTGGCATCTTTGTCAATGGACAGGGAATTAAGATCATATTACTCAGCAGAGAAATGACTTTAGAATCATTAAAACAGGACCAAGAAAAAGCTCACTTTCAAATCATTGGGGAAAAGATGGCAGAGACTGAGGTCTCTGTTTTTTTCACTTAGAATGCATCTGATGAGTTTTCACAACTGTACATACTATATGAGCACCACTCAGAACATAAAGAATGTTCTACCACCACTCTTCCCACCCGCTCCACTTCCACTTTTTACTTTTTTTGCGGTACTGGGGATGGAACCCAGGGGCATTCTACCTCTGGGCTACACCCCCAGCTCTATTTTTTTTATTCTTTCTTTTGAAACAGGGTTTCACTAAGTTGCGGAGGGTCTCACTAAGTAGCTGAGGCTGGCTGCGAACCTGCGATCCTCCTGTCTCAGCCTCCCAAGTACTGGGATTACAAGCGTGCGCCACCACATCCAGCTACCCCCCTTTTTTTTGCGGTACTGGGGATTGAACCCAGGGGAATTCTACCTCCGAGCTACACCCCGGCCCTATTTTTGATACTTTATTTTGAAACTGGGTCTCACGAAATTGCAGAGGGCCTCACTAAGTCGCTGAGGCTGGCCACGAACCCGGATCCTCCGGTCTCCGCCTCCCAAGTACTGGGATTACAAGCGTGCGTCACCATGCCCGGCCCCACCCCCCTTTTGAAACAGGGTTTTGCCAGGTTGCTGAGGTTGTCCCTGAACCTGCGATGCTCCTGTCTCAGCCTCTCAGTACTGGGATTACAGGAGTGGGCCACCATACCCAGCCTCACCACTTTTGGCTTCTGTCTTAGATTACTCTGGCCTATACCAGAACAAGATATAAATGGAACCATATAGTATGCACATTTTTATGTCCACCTTGTTCTTTTAAAAGGTTTATGGAAGCTGGGCGTGGTGAGGCATGATTGTAATCCCAGTAGTTGGGAGGCTGAGACAGGAGGATCACAGGTTCGCGGCCAGCCTCTACAACTTAGTGAGGCCATCTGCAACTTAGTGAAACCCTGTTTCAAAAATAAAAAATAAAATAGGGCTGGGGGTGTAGGTAGAATGTCCTTGGGTTCAATCCCCAGTACCACAAAAGAAAACCCAAAAAAGGTTTATGGACAGTCAGGGGTGATGGCTCACACCTGTAATTCCAGCACTTGGGAGGCTGAGACAGGAAGATTGTGTAGGTTTGAGGATGGCCTCAGAAACATAGTGAGGTTGTCACCAACTTAACAAGACCCTGTTTCAAAATAAAAAATAAAAATAGGGCTGGGGGTGTAGCTCGGAGGCAGAATGCCCCTGGGTTCAATTCCCAGTATAACCAAAAAAAAGAGAAAGGTTTATGGACGTATCATTCACATGCCATGAAATTCCCTCATTTAAAGTATGCCACTCTGTGGTTTTTGTCAGTTCAGAGTTGAGCAACCATCAACACAATCAGTTTTAGGACTTTTCATCGTCCTGGAAGAAATTCTGCACCCGCTTCTAGCCCTCCTATTCCCACTCCACCCTGACACTGCTGGCAACCGGCCACCAATCAACCTCCGTCTCCACGGAGCTGCCTGTTCTATCTGCCTTCTCTTGCTCAGTGTAGCAGCCATGTTTCTGGGAGCGTGAGGGGAGGGCTTGTTCCTTTTACTGCTGAGCAGTGTGGCTATGTATGAAGACACACAATGTCTTCATCTGTTTTGCTGATGGACACACATGCAGGGCCTACTTCTGTTCCAAGAGGGGTTTTAGGTTTTCAACACAAACATGACTTCTTTTTCTTTTTCTTTTTTTTTTTGGTACTGGGGATTGAACCCAGGGGAGTTCTACCTCTGAGCTACACCCCCAGTCCTATTTCATCTTTTATTTTATTTAATTTTATTTTGCGGTATTGGGGATTAAACCCAGGGGAATTCTACCTCCAACCTACATCCCCAGCCCTATTTTTTTATTCTTTATTTTGAAACAGGGTCTCACTAAGTTGTGGAGGGCCTCACTGAGTAGCTGAGGCTGGCTGCAACCCTGTGATCCTCCTGTCTCAGCCTCCGAAGTACTGGGATTATAAGGGTGCGCCACCACACCCGGCTTATCTTTTATTTTTGAAACAGGGTCTCATTAAGTTGCCGAGGGCCTCGCTAAGTTGCTGAGGCTGGTCTTAAACCTGTAGTCCTCCTGTCTCAGCCTCTCAAGTACTGGGATTACAGGTGTGCGTCACCATGCCTGGCTATGGATGTTACTTCTGAAGTTAGAGAGGAGGCAGCAACGATGCAAGTAGGCAACACAGCCACGTCTCCTTAAATCAGGACTATGAAGACTTTCCTAACTTAAAAACACCACACAAAAATTCTAACATGCTGTGAGTCAGGCAGAGGTAACATCCTTCCCAGAGCAGAGTCAAAAATTGAGATGAAGATGAACACACCAAAAGAAATATAAAAGAATAAATTCATTAATGTAAACAACAATGATCATAATCATAAGAGTCTTCAGCTCTGATGGTAATAAAATAGAAACGTCCCACTGAGGGTGGGTGGGAGGAGGACGACTTACTAGGACAAAGGGAAAGTCTTAAATAGCTGTACTATGAGAATTTTGCCCAAGGAAAATGTCATGGATGTGTGCAAAAACTCAGTCACAAAGGACTGTCATCTTAGGATAAAATTAGACAATCAATATCCCATAATTAAATATTTGTTAATAGATATTGTGTAAATCATGATAGAATCCAACAAGGAACCATTATATGACCATTAAGAACAAAGTCACAGTTGGGTGCAGTGGCATACACCTGCAATCCCAGTACTTGGCAGGCTGAGACATGAGGATCGCAAGTTTGAGACCAGCCTTGGCTACTTAGCAAGACTGTGTTTCAAAAATAAAAGTGCCAGGTGTATACTTCAGAGGTGGAGCCTCCCAGGGTTCAATTCCCAGTACCACCAGAAGAAGGGAGAAAAAATGCTGTGGTACAACATTGAATACAAAAATAGCCTGAGGTGGTATGCTGGTGTATAACATATGTTTTGGAAACAAAACCAAATCAAGAATATATGTAATAGAAAAAAATATGGCTGTGAAACACCCTTTATCTTCTTGTTTTCATTTCCTTTTTTTTTTTTTTTGCGGTACTGGGGATTGAACCCAGGAGCATTCTACCTCCGACCTACATCCCCAGTCCTATTTTTTATTGTTTATTTTGAAACAGGGTCTCACTAAGTTGCAGAGGGCCTCTCTAAGTAGCTGAGGCTGGCCGCGAACCTGCGATCCTCCTATCTCAGCCTCCCAAGTACTGGGACTATAAGCGTGCGCCACCACGCCTGGCATTTCCTAAGTTTGCTAAAATAGCTATCATTACTTCTGGGAAAAAAAACCAATTAAACAAATGTACCCCCTCAAAGAAAAAAATCCAAAGGCATATCCATATAACCAGAGTCAGGAGTGCCCCGTCCTGTAACAGCCAATCCCTCCTCTTAGAGAAACACGAGAAGTGAGAGTTCTGAAAGCCGAGTGCCGGCAGGGCAGGGAGAACCTGCATGCTTCCTGTTACCACAAGTCAGAAGCTAATGCTCAAGCAAGTTAGCTAGCTGGTGGCACAGACTGGGCACAATGGTGGGAGGAGGAGATGGCAGTTGGAGGGAGGCAGTCCCCGGCTCCTGCTGCCTGGAGGAGGTGGAGGCAGCTTGTCTTGAAAGCCCACAGCCAGACCAAAGCGATGTGGAGGCCCACTTTCAAGCTCACTCTTAAAGCAGGACGAAGGAACAGAGAAAAGCCTGCACGTTTGCATCTGCTGACACAGAACCAAATTCCGCCAATTCTTCCTGATTCGTGAGCAATTATGATTAGATTACCATCTTTCTGGAAAGGCAGCTCTGACCTCAACTAATGAACAATGGCAAAAGAATCCTGGAATGACAGGCACACATGTGTGAGCGTGCCCCCAAATTCCAAGACAGCGTCACGACGGCAGCGACTCCCATCCGCCAATCTGCTGCCAGGCTGGAGGCTGGAAAGGGGCGGGGCTTTTCCCTTCACCACAGCCTTCCTGCCTGACAGACCTTCAGTCTCAACTCGCTGTAACTATCACACAGAGGCAAACCCTGGAACCGTGCATACGCCTCGCTGGCTTCTAACATCCTGGTCTCGCTGACAGTGGACCATCTGTAAACTGGCCAGGGTCCAACGCCTCCTCCTGAAGGCAGAATTTCTGAGAGCGATGGGAGACTTTTTAATCATCTTGAGGCACAACTTGGAAAAGACAGAGTGATGGCTCTAGACTGTGTGTGCGGCAAGCGACGTAAATGAGACGGATCACTGGCTCACTGAAAAGCACTTTTCAATACTCCACAAAGGTACATAATGCTTTATTTCCATGTTCATTTCATTTCTATTGAAAATGATCATAGAGAGAGACGCCTTCAACGACCTTCAACACAGCTCTAGTGCTCAAGAAAGGAGCATGGTCCAGCCCATCCTCCTTCCCACCTTCTGCGGCTGCCACAAAGCCCTGCCTGGCAGAGAGGACGCACACGGCACAAGGAAAGGCTCCCCAGGAGAAGCATGTGAACAGCAGCAGCTTCATGAGACGCACTGCCACAAAGGACCGCAAGGACAGGGTCATCGCTGTGTGCTCCGGGTTCTCATGGAGGGAAACACTCTACTGAAAAGCACACTAGTCTACAACCTGTGACCATCCATCCCCTGTCACTTTCTGCCTTATGAATCTCCTAGGTGCAGGTACCAAAGCCCAGGGAGATATGCAATCATGGACCAAGACATAAGCCCTCTATCAGTTACTTCTTCACATGCCTTGGATAAGGTCTGGTCCTGAGCACAAGGAATACAGGATGGGGTGTGTGTGGGGGTTCCCTAAAACTGAAGCTGCATAATGAGATCACAGGGGTGTCCAGTCTCAGAGTAACTTTTTTATGGAGACAAAAAGGGACCTTCTCTGCCCACACCCACAGTGGTGATGAGCGGCAGCAGCAGGTCAGAGGCACTGTCTCCCTGCTCATGCGCAATCCAGATCCGCAGGGCGCTGTAGGCACAGAGGTGGCTAGGTGGTGATGAACTCCCAGCCCTGAGGCCCTGGCTGGTGATCTTCACACAGCCACAAGATGAGGCACTACGGGTGTCTCAAATGCCACTCCATAGTGGGACGCCTGAGTCCTACCAGGAAGCAGTGCCAGGCAGGGGGCACAATTTTTAAAACCAATAATGTAGTTGGGGCAAAAGGCTACAATACAAATAAGAACTTGCAGGTCACCCAGAAAAAAAGGTCCTGCAGAAGCTCATAGATAACTGCAGATTCTCTGGACCTTTGAGCCTCAGCTGAGCAACTGGACCAGAAAGCGCATGCCTCCAACCAAAGGAGGAGCTGCTGCAGGACTCCAAGCACAGCTCTGTATCCCAGCGCCCCAAAGACTATGAGAAGTACACATCTGAACAGATTTATTAAAAAGTAGAATTATTGAACTTCTCAGAAAACAGGTATGGAGGGGGTTATTAGAGGAAAGAAGGAGCTCTTACTTTAAGCCACATTATTATTATTATTATTATTATTATTGGTACCAGGGATGGAACCCAAGGGCATTCTACCTCTGAGCTACAACCCCAGCCCTATTTTATTTTTATTTTGAAACAGGGTCTCGCTAGGTTGATGAGTGTCTCACTACTTGCTGAGGCTATCCTCGAACCAGCAATCCTCTTGTCTCAGCCTCCCAAGTACTGGGATAACAGGTGCACATTTATTTAAAAAACAAAACAGCCAAGCATGGTGGTGCATGCATGTAATCCCAATACTTGGGAGGCTGAGACAGGAGAACTGCATGTTCAAGGCCAGTCTTAGCAACTTAGTGAGACCCTGTTTCAAACTAAAAAATAAAAAGGGCTGGGGGGTGTAGCTTAGAGGTAGAACACCCCTGGGTTCAAGCCCCAGTACCAAAAAATAAAATAAAGATAAAAACAAAACAACAAAAAACCCTCTAAATCCCAAATGTATGAAACTGAAATATAAGCATGATGTTTTTTTAACTTACAAAAGTATATACCATACAATTCTTACAGAAAAAATTCTACTACCTATAATAAGTTGTTTCTTTTCCATTTCTTCTCCCCCCTCTTCCTTTTTCTCCTCCTTTCTAAAGCAGCAGAATACTTAAAAACCACTGGCATACAGTAAGTACTCAAATAGGTGTTGAATAAAATGAACCTAAACACGCGGTCATACAAAGGAGAATGCTAAGTAACTGTTAAAATGACTGTACACTCCTAGTAGGATAACCTGAAGGACAAGAATAACACAGTCAATATTAATTACATAACACGAGTCTTTAATCATTTTAAAATAATCATGTTGATGGAGATAGCTGGTGGTGTTATTTATTCTAAGACTATTGTGTTCTAAAATTGATTGTGGTGATGGTTGTACAACTTTATGAATATACTTAAAGTTATTAAATTGTATATTTTAAACTGGGCGTGGTGGTGCATGCCTGTAATCCCAGTACTTGGGAGACTGACCAGAGGATCCAGATTCACGGCCAGCCTCAGCTACTTAGAGAGGCCCTCCACAACTTAGTGAGACCCTGTTTCAAAATGAAGAACAAAAATAGGGCTGGGAGTGTAGCTGGGAGGTAGAATGCCCCTGGGTTCAATCCCCAGTACCACAAAAAAAAGAAAGAAATTGTATATTTTATTATGTGTGTGTAGGGAGGGTACTAGGGTTTGAATCCAGGGGCCCTCTATGACTGAGCTACACCCCAGCCCTTTTTTATTTTGAAACAGGGTCTTGCTAAGTTACTGCCCTGGCCTTGAACCTGTGATCCTTTTATCTCCACTTCCCAAATACCGGGATTACAGGTGTATGTCACCACGGCTTAAATTGTACATTTTAAATGGGTTAACTGTATGATAAGGGGAATTATATCTCAATGAGGCTGTTACCAAACCATCTCCCCCCCTCAAGAAAACCGGCAAGTACAAGATGAGCCTGGAACAACTTTTCATACAAAAACTCAGAAAACTAGCAAAAACTTCCAGGGTCATGTCAAATGAACTCAGGAAAGAACTCGAAGAAGCTTCCACTGGCCAAAGATGGGACTTGGGCATCTTTAAGAATAGTAACTGCACTGGATGGAAACATATCAAGTATGCCTAAATTCATTCATTTGTAATGGTAATTAAAAAAATTCACCGGTCATGTTAGAGGATGCCAGGAAACAGCACTGGTATACTAAAGGAAGGAATCGAGCTTTGCATAAAGTTGACAAGGGAAGTCTCTCCTTCAGACATATTTCAGCTGAGTAATGATGAAAAAGACAGCAGAAAGAATCTCAGTGCTATCATCTGACAACCCCCAAGGAGCTCAGGGGTGCAGGCAATGACCACCGAGGGCTACGACACCACGGAGGGAAAGACACCTCTCCGTGAAGCGCGGGGCAATGCCCACGAGGCCTTCTGCCAAATACCAAACGCCCCCGTCTGCTCAGTCTTGAGTTTTGCAGGCGATTCAAGGGCCAGAGGAACTTGCTAATAAACAGCACCAGCTGGATGCCTTTGGCAAAAGCTAGACTGCAGAACTTCTAGGAGCAAGGGCTCCTTAAAAAACAAACAAGCTGCAAGGAGAAAAATAGAGAAAGGGAATTAGACACCTACTAGTGGATTACAGATATGGACTTTGTTTGAATCCCAAAGTAAAAAACAAACCACACCCTGCAGGCCGAATCCAGCCCAGGGCTTGTTTCTGTAAGGCTCTCAAGGTAAGACTAGTAGTTCAAAAACAACAAAAATAAAACACACCGAGGAGTACGCAACACAGACTGCCTCTGGCCTGAAAGCCTACAATATTGACTAGCCGGCTCTTTTCAGAATAAGCGTGCCTTGTTCTAGAGACGGGTACTAAAGTAGTTATGGGTGAAAGGACAGGATGCCTGGGACTTGCTTCCAAATCACCCAGGGAGTAGGGACAGGAAAAGAAGAGACAGACTGGCCATGAATGGACGACTGAAGACACTGCTGGGGCCACATGATTCTCTTTCAAGCTCCTTACTCTCTACTCACTATTCTCTTTTCTGAAAATGTTTGAAATTAGTCACAGAAATTTTAAAAAAATAGGCTGAAAATGACTGAAGAAATGGCTTACTTGAAATGTCAGTGTGGCAGAGACAGTTGGTTGTCCACAGTAACTGTTTTTTCTAATAAAATTTCAGCCGTGCATATGACCAAGCTCTGGCCAATAAAATACACATGGAAGCTGGGCGTGGTGGCATACACTTGTAATCCCAATACTTGGGAGGCTGAGACAGGAGGACCACAGATTCAAGGACAGCCTCAGCAACTTAGGGAGACTCTCAGCACCCTAGTGAGGCCCTGTTTCCAAACAAAAAATAAAAAGGGTTGGGGGTGTAGCTTGGAGGTAGAAAGCCTTTAAAAGTACAGGGAAATTTTGTAAGGCCTTCTAAGAAGTATCCTTAAAGGGAGAAGGCACAACTTCCTACTCTCGTTTTTATTTTTTGCAGTACTGGGGATCAAACCCAATGGTCCTCTATCACTGATCTACATCCCCAAACCTTTTTATTTTATTTTGCGGTACCGGGGATTGAACCAGGAGCGTTCTACCTCTGCGCTACACCCCCGGCCCTATTTTTTATACTTTATTTTGCAACTGGGTCTCACGAAGTCGCGGAGGGCCTCACTAAGTAGAGAGAGAGAGAGAGAGAGAGAGACCCTTTTTATTTTTGAGACAGGATCTCACTAAGTTGCCCAAGCTGGCCTCGAAGTTGCAATCCTTCTGCCTCAGCCTCCTGAGTAGCTGAGGTTACAGGTGTGCGCTCCCACCCCTGCCCCACTCTCATCTTCCTTGCTGGCTGGAATGCAGTGCTGAGAACTAGCGAAGAGGCAGCTACTCTACCAGCAGGCGGAAGGCATGTGCGAAGAGCAGCGGGGAAGTAAGATAGAAACAACCTGACCATTTGTGACAGTCTCACACCAGCCTTCAACTGAGCATCTCTGGAATTCACACATGAAAGTGGGAAAGTTCTGTCTTTTAAAAAGTCACTATCCTTTTGGGGTTTCTTGCAGTTAGACCTAATCCTGAGAGTCTGAAGACATTCCTTGCAAAAGACCCCTGATGTGCAAGTTGCGTCTGGCACATGAGCTCAGTTTTGGGTGGTGATGGTTAAATGACAACAGAACTGTAGGTTTCCTCCAGGTTTATCAACACAAAAAAGGATCCCCCCCCACAAAAAATGTGGTGTATGTGTGGCTGGAGGTTGAGGAGCATCTCAAGCTGGAGAAGGGAGGTCTGCAGGGAAGTCCCACGCTCCCTAGGTCCAGGAAGAGGGCAGAGCTGAGCTCAAGGGTCAGAGGGGGTCAAGGTCTGTGGTGAGAGCTGAAGCTCAAGTCCAGCTGGCAAGGTCAGGAAGACTTGAAACCTGTATGGTGACCTGGGACAGCACTGCAATCCCTGTCAAGGTCTGCCATTTCTATGGTAAACAGCCCGCTCCCATGCCCACTGGGCACCTGGCGCTCACCAGGTGCTTCACAGACATTATCTCAGTCTGTCCTCAAGCCTTCAGGGGAAGTATTTCAAAATCTACGAAACCTCAGAGAAGTGACTTGTCCCAGGCTACCCAACTAACAAGTGGCATTCATGCGGGGTTTTAAGCGATAAATGATATTCCTCATTCAGAGACAAAAAACAAAGTAATCTGGTTTTAAAACATTCCCCCCCCCCCAAATAAAATTCTGTTTAACCACTCAATGAGTTACTTGAAAGCCAGTGAGTCAGTTTGAAGGAACGTGCCAGCATCTCTTCTCCAAGAGGGATGACGACATCCCGTGAATGTGCTTGGCTTGGGCTCGCCCTGGGCCGTCCCGGCGAGGCGAGGCTCTCTCACATCAGGACATGGGCTTATAAGGTGTCCCAGGCCTGCAGGACAGCAAGAGAGGCTGCACGCCAGCTGGCGCGGAGGCGTGGAGGTACAGCACAGTCCTTTGGGCTGAGGCACAGATCTCCCCACAGACGGCAGTGCAGAGGGACTCAGCACACGGGCCTAGCAGGCTGCCTGTGAATCAGGACCTTACCGACTCCTGGTCAACCTAAGCCTCAGTTTCCACGCCTGTGAAAGGTGTGGCCTACCTCTGAGGGTTGTTATGAGTATTTAGTGGAGGTACTGTACAGCAAGCACCCAGTGATTGTTAGCTGTCATAGCTACAAGACATTAATAACAAATGCTAGCAATGTGATCATCCTCACTGCCTTGACTGACTCCAGCTACAAAAAGCTTTCAGTGTCACAGCCATTCCTGCCTGTCCTCCAGGTACTGGCCTGTCTCTTCCTGGGGAAGCATCTCTGACTACCCTGAAAAAGGCAGCCCCCCCTCCACACTAGTCCGGCACGGCATCTTTCCTTGCAGCATTACATTATGTAACTGCGCACTGCCTTTCTCTCCTTAGACTGTAAGTGCCACAATGTCGAGGCCCCGCCAGATCTGCTCGTCACTGCGCCCCCAATCCCAGCACACAGCGGGTACTTGCTCAACGCTTTTGGTGTGGTACTTGGGGCTGAACCTAGGGGCATTCTACTGCTGAGTTACACCCACAGCACTTTTGATTTTGAAACAAGGTCTCATTAAATTGGAGACTGGTCTCGAACGTATAATCCTCCTGTCTCAGCCTCCCCAAGTACTGGGATTACAGGTGTGCACCACCACACCCGGCTAAATGCTTCTTAAATAAATGCAACAAGACTAATTTCTAGAACTCCTGATCTAGAGAATCTTTTTTGTGTGTGTGCGTGTGGAACTGGGGATGGAACCCAGGGGCGTTCTACCTCCGAGCTACACCCCCAGCCCTATTTTTTATTTTTTATTTTGAAACAGGGTCTCACTAAGTTGCGGAGGGCCTCACTAAGTAGCTGAGGCTGGCCACGAACCTGCGATCCTCCTGTCTCAGCCTCCCAAGTACTGGGATTACAAGCGTGCGCCACTACGCCCGACTAGAGAATCTTTGTTCTGAGTAAAACATTTTTAAAACAATTATGGAAAAGTTATTTCCTCTTAGACACTGACAAGTTCACATTCCATAGGTTCTCTATCTCCCTCTCACCCAGGCCACTGTGAACCACCAGAAGTGTTTCTTTCAGACATGCCTTTCAACTTTCAGATGGTACTTAGATGATCCCGTGAAGAAAATCCACTTGGGAATGCCACAAAGCTCGTGTGGGACCCAGGCTCTTCTGTCTCAGCTGTTCTAACTTGTTTGGAACATCTCATCAGAATCAATTTGGTAGAAGGAAACCTGAACAATGTCACCTGAAAAATAATTTCCAACAACAGCATTTCCAGAAGCCCAGAACGAACAGCAAGGGCGGGCGAATCGGGACTCTTGCCACCCTGCTGGCTGCAAAGACAGGCCGTGGAGATCAGATGAGACCAGGCAGTGTGACTCCTACAAACTCTGGAGAGCGACCTAAGGTCTTATTACCACAGCCACCCTGGCGACAGACACCCTTAAGTCGCACTGGCCAAAACAGACGACATGGGACCTAATAACCGGGGGATGAGGAGACCATGGGAGCAGAGGAGACAGACGCCACTGAGCCATGCCACCCTCTAAGCGAACTCAAATTCCCCAGCAGGCACCTCAGCCTGTCCTCTCCTTAGAGGGTGCTGGAGGTGGGGAGCCACTGGACTTCAGCTAACACAGTCTGCTTGGGAGCTGTCTGTCCCGCTGAGCAATGCTCCTTAGCCTGTTCTGTAAATGATGCCCTTTGGGGTCCCTGCTCTGCTCTTGGGAGCTTCTGGGGAGGCACTTTCAGGACTCCAGTGATAGCCTGGACGAGTGGGCAAGGACTTGTTCTTGACTTAGGGTAAGTCTCTCAGATGTAATGTTGAGTCGGAGGGCCCAGAAAGGAAGAGGACAGTTTTTCAAGCCACATTTACAAATCATGCATTTAATACCACATAATTAATAATAAACAGCTGCTAATGCCAAGTGCTTGGTATGTGCAAGGCACTGTTCTGAAAGCAGTATATATGAAGTAATTGAACCCTTCCTATAGACCTACATAGAGATCAATAACTAAGGTGCAGAGCAGTTGAGCTAACTACTCAAGTTTACAGACTAATAAGCGCTGGCCTTGGATTCGAAGCTGGCCAGGCGCCAAGGCAGCCCTCTTTCCCATGAGACGGCTGGTGTCCATGCTCCTACTGCGCACAGCCCAAGTGCTAACCCAAAGGCCCTTCCACATTTCATGCCTACACCTCTGTTCTTCATCCACTAGGACTTTCTCAATCAGGTCTGATTCCTAGACCTTGATTTCAGGCCCTGCATGGTCTTTGCTTCTCACTTAACTATGATTTATTACTTCCCTGGATAGTAAATACACAACCCCGTCATGGGTGTCAAGGAAATAAGAGTTTCATTTCTTACTCCTCTCACTCCTGCTTTTCTACCAAGAATCCCAGAAGTTCCTAGAATGCAAAAGGTAGCAGTTGATATACGAGAGATTTGCTAAAAGTCAACGCAAAAACACTCTCCTTTTTGTTGTGTCTAGCTGGCGTGTGCTAGCAGAGCTGTGATATGAAGACTCACTGAAGAGTTAATGCTTGGGAGGCTGAGACCGGAGGATAGCAGTTTTGTGGCCAGCCTCAGCAACTTAGTGAGATGCTGTTTCAAAATAAAATAGGGCTGGGGGTGTAGCTCAGAGAATGCTCCTGGGTTCAATCCCCAGTAATCCCCCGCCCTACCCCCAAAAGAGTTAATGCAGAGAACAGCGAGGGCTGATGGCTCTGGCAGCCTTTCCAACTGTCTGGACAAGTACTTCAAAAGCTTGCACACTCCATGTGTACCAGTCCTGAAAGAATTCAGCAGTTACCAGAGACTCTGGAGGACATTCATTCCCCTGCATTAAGTCTATGAGCAAGTTCTTTTTTTTTTTTTTCGGTACTGGGGATTAAACCCAGGGGGATTCTACTTCCGAGCTACACCCCCGCCCCTATTTTTTATACTTTATTTTGAAACCGGGTCTCACGAAGTTGTGGAGGGCCTCACTAAGTAGCTGAGGCTGGCTGCGAACCCAGATCCTCCGGTCTCAGCCTCCCAAGTACTGGGATTACAAGCGTGCGCTACCACGCCCGGCTTACGAGGAAGTTCTTAATAGCAAGCAGGCTGTCGGAACCGCCTGGTACCTTCACTCCGTCCAGCACGGCCTTGATGACCCCCTTCACAGTTGTCACCATCTCTTTATCTTCTGAGTTCACACCTTCTAGCATCACCTGGTCAGACCAACGGATGAGGTTGGCGAGACTCTGGTACACTCGGCTGTAGCAGGAGGACAGTGCTGAGCTAGAGTGAAGAGAAGATTTTTTAAAAGAATGTTAAAAACAGATAGAAACCATGACCATTGCTTCGAGATGTCCACTTAGCACAGAACCAGTGTGTTTCTCGATCTTTCTTTTTGTAAAATCCACACCTCCTCTTCTGCCCAATTCTTTCTCCTTATGTTCAATGGAGATTCTGTGGAGCTTTATATTCTAATCTGTATTATAAATTTTTTTCCAAATATAATATATAAAAAGCCTACCACAATAGTTAATAAGCTTTTCCAAACTTCACATCCCTCTACCAGATTCTGACAACATCTCTCACACAGCCCCCTCTTCCCCTTCTTCAAGCTGCCAAACAATGGCCTAGGGCAAGGCTTTGTGTATTTGTTGTTTTGATGAAACTAAAATTCATTTAGGACAGGTCACAAGGAACCAGCAGGTTTGTGCAATTTTAATGGGCAGGATCCTTTAAAGGAACAGCCACCAGCTCAGAACAGCTCTATAGTTTAGTAGGATTCCTCCTACCCTGCTTGGCCTCCCCATCGCTGCACTGTAAGGGTGGCTGCGAAGTCAGAGAAACGCACCAATGAAGATACTGAGAATAAGGAACTGAGGCGGGGAACTGGGATGGTGGGGTGCGGGTGCTGATGCAGGTGTGTGTGTATAAGGAACCGAGGCAGGGGACTGGGATGGTGGGGTGCGGGTGCTGATGCCGGTGTATGTGTGTATAAGGAACTGAGGAAGGGGACTGGGATGGTGGGGTGCGGGTGCTGATGCAGGTGTGTGTGTATAAGGAACCGAGGCAGGGGACTGGGATGGTGGGGTGCGGGTGCTGATGCAGGTGTGTGTGTATAAGGAACCGAGAAGGGGGACTGGGATGGTGGGGTGCAGGTGTTGATGCAGGCGTGTGTGTATATAAGGTGCCAGCTTCCAGCTGCACCCTGAGGCCAACAACACAAAGCGGAAGCTCCAAGTACTTTAGGGGCCTCAGTGACTGCAGACCAGCAGCCGAAGTACACCATTTTTATATTTTCACATATTGTTAAATGACTAAAGATAACTTTCTCTAGGAATTCTGGAAAGGGTTATTTTTCCATTTCAAACTTTATGCATTATAACAGAGAGGTAGCAAAGATATAGAAAATGTGCATGCTACCCCCTCTTCCACTCCAAAAAAGGGGGTGGGGCAGATATTTAAGAGCCAAAGATATAATTTGAGAAAAATATATAATATTGTATGATATGACTAAAACTGGTTCTAAAAACAAGCCATTTAAAATAAGACCCTGACTCGGGCATGGTGGCACACACTTGTAATCCCAGTACTTGGGAGGCTGAGACAGGAGGATCGCAGGTTCGCGGCCAGCCTCAGCAACTTAGTGAGGCCCTCTGCAACTTCAAAATTAAAAACAGGGATGGGGGTGTAGCTTGGAGGTAAAATGCCCCGGGTTCAACCCCCAGCACCAAAAAAAAAAAAAAGAATAAAATTAGGCTGGGGGTAGAGCCCAGAGGTAGAATGCCCCTGGCTTCGATCCCCAGTACTACAAAAACAAAACAAAACAAAACAAGACCCTGAACCAAAGAGTGCTCTACCAAGAAGCCCTTCAGAATAGAGTAAGGAGGACATTTCTCTAAGAGATCTGAACTTCGCCAGCCCATCACTTCACTCTGCATGTTCCAACAGGACAGTCGGGCAAGAAGGAAAGCAAACTCAAGTCCCTGAGAAACAAGGAAAATGGATTCAGGGGCCCTGGGAGCCAGGTGGCTGCCAGGGACTAGCAGCAATACACAGCAGTGCTGCTGGAGTCCTTCCCTCGGGGGAGCAGGCTGGGAGGGCTTCACCCTGGAGGGCACGCTCCCAGCCCTAGGTCCCTCTCTTCCTGGAGGATAAGTGGGGCCTCTGGCAGAGCCTGCTGCCTCCGTGCTGTACTGTGTGCAGATTCCACAGTAGCACCGCACTGCAGAGTGACCGGCAGCAACTAGATGAAAGGGGGGACACTTCTATTTCATACTTCATTTCTACCAGCATCAGACGCTGATTTTTTTTTTTTTTGCGATACCGGGGATTGAACCCAGCGGCGTTCTACCTCCGCGCTACACCCACAGCCCTATTTTTTATACTTTATTTTGAAACCGGGTCTCTCACGAAGTTGCGGAGGGCCTCACTAAGTATAAAGAGAGAGAGAGAGAGGCAGGGAGAGAGAGAGATCGAGAGAGCTGAGGCTGGCCGCGAACCTGGATCCTCCGGTCTCCGCCTCCCAAAGTACTGGGATTACAAGCGTGCGCCACCACGCCCGGCCAGATGCTGATGTTTTCTTAGAGGCACTGGAAACAGTGGCCACTTTGCCCGCCCTTCCCATTATGAGCCTGGAAGCAAAGGCTTCCTGCGTCAAGGGGCTGAGACAGGAGAGGGAAGGAGGGTTCAAACTATGAAGACCCACCCAGGGCCTCTCACTGGCTGGTTTCTAGGAGGAGCAAAGTCATATGCACCCCAGTGAGAAGGTGTGGCTCCTGTTTTCCTGCAGGCCCACAGTGGCCTGCACGGAAGAATCCTCTATTCAGGCTGGTGCTGAAGCGCCCGCTGCTCACTCAAGGCCCCATCAGCACCCTAGGAACCCGGGTGAGGGTGGCCAGGAGCCTGCCTGCCAGGACCCCGCCCACAGAAGGGGCAGGAAATCACATCCAGCTCCCACTCTGCGCTGAAGGGAGGAGGAGACAGTGAAAAGCATCTCAAAGAAACATCTGAGGATGTTTCAGTTCTTTCAGGGAGATAATAAAAGTATCATCAGTGGCTTTGGAAGAATTTCTGAAGAAAAAAATCTCTTAAATGGTATCAGCCAAAGGACTAGCAGAGAAAATTTTTATTTCATTGTTCCTTGTGGTTACATCCAGACACATCCATTTATCCTTTCTAGGAAGTGGGTATAGACATTAAATAATGTTTATTTTGTGGTACTGGGGATTGAACCCAGGGGTGTTCTACTGATCAGCTACATCCCCAGACCATTTTTTCATTTTTTTCCCCAGAACTGGGGATTGAACCCAGGGGTATTCTACCTCCAAGCTACACCCCCAGCCCTATTTTATTCTTTATTTTGAAACAGGGTCTCACTAAGTTACGGAGGCCTCACTAAGTACCTGAGGCTGGCCATGAACCTGTGGTCCTCCTGTCTCAGCCTCCCAAGTACTGGGATTACAAGTGTGTGCCACCAATGCTCGGCTCATTTTTTAAATTTAGAGACAGTGCCTCGCTAGTTGCCCAAGCTGGCCTTGAATTTATAATCCTCCTGCTTGAGTCTCCCAAGTAGCTGAGATTACAGGCATGATCCATGATATCTGGCTCAAATGATTTTTAGCAACCATAAGAAAACCCTCTTCCTATAGAAAATGACAACAACAAATACCCCAGCCATTACCAGGTGGCCTGACAGACTCTTACCCAGTGCCTGCACATACTCTCCCAGCAGAGGGGCTGGCGACCCTCCAGGACCCAGCGATTCCAGTGGCGACACATCCTAACAGTATTAGCTGCAGGACTTAGGGACCTTCCCAAAGAGGCTTAGCACTGGAGGGTAGCAGGTGAGTGGTCCCTCGTTCCTGCTTCGCCCCCTCCCAGGGACACACCCTGCCTACTGGCCTGGTCCTTTGTTCCTCCTGTTCCCCTCCCCTGCCTTTCCTTCAGGTCTGCCCCAAGTACCTGCTCCTCCAAGAAGTTTCATCGGACCAACTCCAACTCTTGTCACCTTCCCTTCCTAAAATTCCGACGGACCTTCCACTTTGTACCATAATTAGCACTGTGTCATATGGTGCGGGAGCTGGATTTTTTCAACTAGGTTTTCAATTCTTCCCTTGTAGGGACTATCATGTGAGAATAAGGATATGACAGCATTTCACAGGAAGCCATCCATGCATCAGACTGTAGCCGACTGTCAGGTGCACTCCTTTAAAGGAGACCAGCACGGAGCCCTTCCAGGAGGTGGGCACAGGATTAACCATGGGAGAGTCACAGTGCAGACAGCAGACAGCTCAGCCACGCCAACCAGTGCCAGGGAGCGTCCAGCCAGAAGACCACGAGCTCCAGGGGTCAGCAGAAATGCCATGGAGGGAGACCCAGAGCAGGGAGTTTCTTAGAAATAAAGACTGCTTGCTTTATTTCCCAGAAGAAGAAAACTGAACTTCATTGCCAAATTCTGAAAGCCATTCACAAGAGCTCAGCCTCATGGGGCCAAATGAACACTAAGCCATCTGGAGGAATTGAAACTGGCACATTTATCCTGAACAGGTAGCACGGGTGAGGACATGAGCTGCCAGCCTCTTAGGAGACAGCTCCTGCCAGCTTTCACTTGAGATTACGTTTAGCACCGCTCTTCTTTTTGTATTTCACTTGAATACAGGGCAAACTGCTTGCTAACCTTTAGGAGGAAATGCACGCTAGCAATAGAAGCCTCTGTACACAACACTTCCTGGGGCCCAGACTGACCCCTGCCCCAGTCCCACGCAGCCAGTGTCTCCTGGGTTCTACCTCTTCTGGCCTGATCATCTAAGCGGTCAAGGACTCTACTAATAGGACGAGATGTCAAAACAAATGGTGGTTAAACATGTTACATGACTAAAGGTACTAGGAGAAATGTGTCCAAATCAATGGGGTTATCACCAATGAGTTAATTCAAAGAAATGGCCACAGATGATACTGGGTTGGTGGAGATCTGCCTCAGCGTCAAGACCTCAGGAGGAACAATGATCGCCACATGCTGGGACAACCTGGGGGCAGCTGGGGGGCTGACAGGAGACACTGAGTCCTCTTCCCCACTGTTCCTAGAACTTGTGCTTTGAGCGCCCCAAACCACGATGCCTCTGAGCCTTCTGTTGCTGACACAGCCAAGGGCTCTGCACAACTCACCTGTGCTGGATCCGAGGGTCGGTCTGCACCAGGGGTAGGATGGCCTCCAGCACTTTGCTGGCTGACCCCGGAAGCATCTCCAGGACCTTCTTATCAATAGCCATTTTGTCCACGATGGTCTTGAAGTAGCGCAAGGCACTGACAACTTCCTTCTCTTTCTCTTCCAGCCAGCTCAGGTTCTGAAAGGAAACGTTAAACATAAGGAGGGAGGAGAGAGATTAAAGGGAACTATTTGAAAAAATAAAATAAAAGCTCCTGTAAACTAGCTTGAGACTGCTGCACGTGGAAACGGTTCTGGCTGAGAAGCCAAGCAGATTGTTTCTCTAAGGACTGATGGGGAGACAGAGGCCAGATCTGAAGGAAGAAGAAGGGGCTTGGAACAAGAAAGCTCATTTAGAAATTCTTGAATTCCCTTCCCACACCGAGGTTCTCCCCTCTCCTAGTCAGTCACATCACTAATCTCATTAAGTGGAGTGAGGACTAATTTGCTGATGACTTGGGGAACCAAGAGCCAAGTCCCATGGCACACGCACTATCTTGTACATCAAATCCAGAACCCCAGGCTTTTCTTCCAGGGATCCAAGGGTGTGAGACTGGCTGAGGGCATTAAGGCTCAAAAGTATCCTCTAGGGCTCCTCACCAGATTCCCACATTGTTCAGGCCCCTCTCAAAGAAATGATCTGCTACTCCCAGAGGACCCAGCAAGGCCAGGGTTGGAAGGGGCGGGACTCTCGGGGGTGAAAGGTGAGGAAGCAGGAACAGATGGCAGTGATTCAGTCACTACTCTTGCAATGGCTGTGAATAGCATCCAGGGCCCTCTGACCCCGTGAAAGCCACATAGACACATGATGAAAAGAAAAGCCAAGGCCCTGCACCTTCCAGAACTCAAACCACCACCTAACTCTGTTCTCCTTGAATGCAGGAGGCCTTGGACCCATAGCTCACAGTGCATACCTCTTCTACTTCCTTCCTCCAACTTCCCCTCAAATGGCCCCCATGTCTATGACCCAGGTCCCAGCTGTCAGGCAAGGAAATTGAGAGTAGTCTACTGAATGGATAAATCCACAAGTGGATAACTTACTCAAGTAGAATTGATCACATGGCCAGTGCAAATTAAGAGGGGTGTGTATGAGAAACTGCAGCCTGTGGGCTCTCTGCGATCCAAAGAATGAAAATAGAAGCAGCTGAGGGCAAGAAGACAGCTTCCGGAAAAAGTTATTTAGACAATAATCTATAAATATACAAATGATAGAAATATTATAAAAATGATTATGGCTTTGGACTCTAGCTCTTCTAAAATAATGAGGAATATCATTTTAAATTAAACTCAATAGTGAAAACTTTAATTTCACAGGAATATCAAAAGAAAAATCTATAAATGGATGGGATTGACAAGTAAATAGCTACTTTCGTCAGACAACTTCCAAAGACTCGATGTGATTTCTCTCTGTGGGTACTTCCCCCAAGGTGGTTTACAGACCAAGACCCCCAGCCATCCCATCACTGAGCCCCACCCTCCTTCATTTTCTCCTTTCACTACCTGGCATGTCTGTTTATTTACTGCCTGCCCCCCAGGGGCCAGGGGCCGGCTTCCCCACCTCCTGGACAGGAGCTCTCAGCTTCACTATCACCCGCCCATGCTGGAAGGAGCTGGAGGAGCCTGGGGAATCTAGCAAGAAGAGGACTAGGACAAACACTGCCATCTTGGCACATCAGAAAGTGCTGGAAGCCAGCAATGATGAAACTTGGTGATGGAACAAGAAATATTTTAAGAAATGTTATCACTGGGTACATAAGGGGAAAAGGGGCTGACCTGGGGATGGGAAGCACTTGAAAGAGCAAGGTGCTGAATTCAGAACAGAAAGAACTGCCCTGTCATTGCAGAGAGATCAGGTCAGTTGCGCAAGAGCCAGGCTGCCCTGGGCGCCTAGTACAGGAGCTGACAACTGAGGAGAGTCGGGCAGCAGGAAGGGCCGCAGGGTGCCGTGCATGCCCTCAGCCCTGTGGTGGCAATGAGAAGCCTACACATGCAAGCCTGCACCCAGCACAGCTAGATCTGGCACTCGCTCACTGTGGCTTTGCTAAGGCTGCCCGGCTGCCTATCCTCGGCAGATGCACCCACCTGGGCACCCCTTCTGCCCCGGGGGGCAGCTGCCACTGTTGGTCCTGATGAGGCTGGTAACTCCACGGGGCCATCAGTCCTGGGGAAGGCCTAGAACAAGGCCCACCACTGGACTCGGGAAACAGTGGATTTGGGGCTCCTCATCTGCAAAGCAGGGAGACTATACCTGCCCTGTAGAGCTACAGAGATCAGTGTGGGGGCCGAATGAGGATATGTATGGAACTCATAGAGCATACAGCAGGCACTACACCATACCAGAGATTAGATCACTGCTAATAATAAAGCAAAGAAGGACAAAGGATGTAAAACTCTGAAGGGAGGAAAGAGGCTGGATGACAGCAAGCACACATGGGGCCTTCGATCGTCTGCACAGCTGCGTGGTTTATGTGCACCATTTCACCCAAGGGCTATTAGTGAGTGCTACTGCACCAACAGGGGTTGGTGGGGAGGTTAAGCACCCTGCCCAGGACACGCAGCCGCAGTGAGGCAACTGGAATATGAACGTAGTGTGTTGGATTCCAGAGCCTGGGAGAGGGAGAGGGGGAAAAATGGATCAAAAGTGTATTGGAAGTTTATTAGCAATCGCCTGGTCCAAAGCTCTCTTTTTATAAATGAGTAAGAGGAAGCTCAGATGGACAGAAACTGAAAGCGCTCTCCTGCCCTGTGGTGCCGTCTCCAGTGATGAGATGCGGTGCTTCATGCTGTGGGCTGCTAGGCAGGACAGGCTCCGGAGGAGAAAGCAGGAGGGGCTGGCCCTGGCCTTCAGCTGCTCCCCCCATAGCAGAGCAGGGGATGTCCCAACCTGCACCCTCATGTCCCCATCCCACCTGCGGCCCTGCTCTCTGCTCCACAGAATTCCCAATGCTGTAGGACAGTGAACTACACGAATTTGGACTAAGCTGGGGGACAGGAGCAAATTAGAATCAGCATAATAAAGGCCGGGCGTGGTGGCGCACGCTTGTAATCCCAGTACTTGGGAGGTGGAGACCGGAGGATCCAGGTTCGTGGCCAGCCTCAGCTACTTAGTGAGGCCCTCCACAACTTCGTGAGACCCGGTTTCAAAATAAAGAATAAAAAATAGGGCTGGGGGTGTAGCTCAGAGGTAGAATGCCCCTGGGTCCAACCCCTGGTAC
>PVJS01028936.1:0-25151 GCA_004027185.1 Glis glis
TCTCTCTCTCTCTCTCTCTCTCTCTCTCTCTTCCTGTCTCTCTCTCTCTACTTAGTGAGGCCCTCCACAACTTCGTGAGACCCGGTTTCAAAATAAAGGACAAGAAATAGGGCTGGGGGTGTAGCGCGGAGGTAGAACGCCCCTGCATTCAATCCCCGGTACCGCAAAAATAAATAAATAAATAAATAAATAAATAAATAAATAAATAAATACTTAGTTATTTTATAATCTGGTGGTGGTAGGGGTTTCACACAGGATACCCTAAATTCCTCCAAAGCAAGGACGATGTCTTCTAGAACAGCCGTACAGTTGTCGCAAGCCAGGAGGCTGGCCCGGAGGCCGTGACTCTCGCACCCCTGCACCCACATCCTCCCGCTGGCTTCTGTGCCCCTCGCTCGCCTGACCCTGTCCGCCTCCCCCCTCTGGCTCCAGGTTCGGGACAAGAAGCTTCTCAACGACCTGAACGGGGCGGTGGAGGACGCCAAGACGGCCCGGCTGTTCAACATCACCAGCTCGGCGCTGGCGGCTTCCTGCATCATCCTCATCTTCATCTTCCTGCGGTACCCACTCACCGACTACTGAGGCCGAGCGCGCCGCCGCAGTGGAGACGTGGCGCCTGGACCTGCTGAAGTGCGTGGTCGCTGAGAAGGACGACGTAGGTCACGAGGGTGGGGCAGAGCTGGGCTCCTGTCCTGGGGCCCCCGAGGCCGTGAACCAGCAGCGAGGCCGCCACGAGCTGAGTGTCCCTGGGAGCGCAAGCGAGCTTCGTCCCAGCCACCCCATCTGCCTCCTGGCCCTGCCCTGCCTCTTTCTGGGGCCCTGGGCTTCCCTCTGTGCCACTATCCCCGGCTTCCAGCGGCTGCCCTCTCTGCCCCCCCATGCCCTGCCCAGGCTCCTGGGGCCCCTCAGACCTAACACTGAGCAAGAAGGGCTTATGCGGGAGCTCCCAGGATGGGGGGCTGCCAGTATCTGGGGCTCGCTCCCTCCCCACTGACCCCTGCCTCCTCCAAGCTGTGACCCTGCTCAGAGCTCTTGTATCTGTGAACTTTCAATAAAATACCTGCCCAGCTCCGGCCTGGCCTCCTGTCATGCCCAGGCAGGGCGGGGTGTGCAGAGTTTGGGGAGGCTCCTGTGGGCACAGTCTGGTGGTCCAGCCCCGGGGCCCTGTCCCGGCTGGCTTTGCAGGTTTGCTCTGAAACCCAGGTGCTCCTCTGATGGTGTACAAGATGGAGAAGCGACCAGCTGGAGGGGACCAGGGTGGCCAGAGGCTGCTGCTGGCTGTGGGGTTGGCAGAGGACAGAGCCACTCACGGGCAGGTTGACTGAACAGCCGGCATGTAGACAGGGCCGTGGACCAAGAATAGGGAGATGGGTTGACTTTGAGATGTCATGGAGACGTGCGACGAGTGGCCTGGGCTGGAGTTGTGGGCTTGTGTGTGTGTGTGTGTGATCAGGCAGGGCGGGGAGGGGGCGCTGGGACAGGACGTTTGTGGCTTGGGGAGGACGGAAGGAGGCCGAGAGCTCAGGGACAGGATTTCGGCAGGTCCTGGATGCTGCAGTGAACTGGAAGGACAGTGTTCATGAGAGAGGTGGGTGGCAGTCCAGCCGGGACCTCTGGGCAACAGCAGTCCTGGGGTATTATCCACCCCTGGCCTGGAAAAGCGGTTTTCCTGATAAAAATGCCAGGCATTGGACACCGCCCCAGGAACCCCAGGCCAGGGCTTGGAAGGGAAGACCTTGGGCTTGGTGTCAAAGAGTGCGGAAATGGGGACAGGCCAGGGATCAGACGCAGCAGTGGGGAAGCCTCCCGTCCCAATCCTGACCTGGAGCCTACAGGGCAGAGGCAGCCATGTGGGGTTCAGCCTGGGCAGGCGGTGGAGGGGCCAGTGGAGGGAGGGCAGCGGGCGGCCTCAGAGCGAGAGGGCCTGGAGGTCAGCAGAGGGACACGGCGGGGACTGTGCGGGCCAGGCCCTGCGGGGCTGCATGGATCAAAGTCGCCACCGTCCCTCCCAGAGGTGGTGGGAGGTGTGGCCGGAGGGACAGGGTGTCTGAACAGGTGTGGCCGCTCAGGTGGGACGCTTCTGACCTCTCCGCCACTCTGTGCAGGTGAGGCCCCCGAGCCTTCCCAGAGGAGGTGGCAGGTCTGCCGTGGAGGGCAGGGTCAGCTCAGGCTGGCCTCAGTGTCCGTGCGGCCTCCTTGTTCCCCCTGGGGAGGGAGAGAGCAGAGAGGGCCCTGCTTTCTCTGCTGCTGCTCCTTTAGCCCTGACGCCAGTGCTGGCCACCTGGCAGGTCGCCGGTAGTGTGCGCCTGTGTAGAGGCTGCCCTGGAGGCCCTTCTCTGGGACATTCTGTGCCCGGCACAGGTTTTCCGGGCTCATGTTAGAGATGGGGCAGCCACCTTCCAGGCAGCAAAAGCTAAGGGCAGTGTAGGACAGAAAGACACACTGCAGAGGCCCCCCTTGTGTCCCCTCTGTCCTGGCCAGGGGAGGGGCTGGCACTCACGTGGCAGATGTCCATGGCAGAGTCGGCAGGAGGTGCAGCATCCTCAGCAGGCAGCAGGTATCACTTCTGCCTTGGGCTCTGGCTTCGAGGTCTTTTTTGCCTCTCTGGGCTCATCCCTGGCCTTCCAGCCCTCCCTGTCCCCCACCACATTTTTATTTGATATTTCTCAGTGCCTGGCTCACATCTGACATTCTGTAAGCACCGTATGAGTCAAAGAACAAATGGTCCTCTCCCAACCTCTTCCCCCATGTGCCTCTGTATTTTTCTGTATATTCGGGGGGTTAGGTGACCTTCTCTGCCCTCCCCTCTCCCCCCAGTTGCCATGGCCACTGGGGGGCCTGGTGAACCCCCCCAGTCCGTAGCCCAGTTTAAAAGGGATAGGACCAGCCGGGCATGGTGGTGGATGCTTGTAATCCTGGTACTTGGGAGGCTGACGCAGGAGGATCACAGATTTGAGGCCAGCCTCAGCAATTTAGCAAGGCTCTCTGCAACTTAGTAAGACCCTGTTTCAAAATAAAAAATAAAATAGGGCTGGGGTGTATCTCAGAGGCATTTAGAATGCCCCTGGGTTCAATCACTAGTACCACAAAAAGAAAAAAAAAGGCAGGGGGCAGGAGCAAGTGCTGAGTGGGGTGCCAGTGTGAAGCCCAGCTGTGTATCTGTGTGTCTGCAGCTGCAGGGGAGTGACTGTGTGACCGTGTGAGCACACATGTGACCATGGCTGTGTGCACGTGTGTGTGTCAAGAAGGGGATTCTCTGGAGTCAGCCCTCGGCCTCTCTTCCCTGACCACACTGGAGTTCCCAGGCCCCTATGCGCTTGACAAACTCATGCCCACCCCACAGGCGGCGGGGCCTGACATTGACCCCAGACACTGGCGCCTGCAGCAGAAATAACAAATCCCCAGCTATGCAGCTCACAGTGAAACCACGGCACATCCGAGACAAAGAGGAGAAGGCTTTAGAGCAGCCAGAGAAGAGACGGATTCTGTCCAGAGCAGCAAGAGATGGATGACTTCACCGAGAATAATGGACCATGGGAAAGAAAACATTTCTTTAAATAAACACTTCTGCAATGTGAAATGTAACACACGGGAAGGTGCACAAAAGTCGATTTAAAATAAAATGTAAAACAATGCACCGCGGTGTGATTTTTCACAAGCACCCCCAGGGGCAAACACAAAACCTGGGAAAGGGACACGTGGTCTGTCCCAGCACTCTAAGCCACACTCGGCAACCAATCCCAGGCCTCACGCACCCAAGCGTGCATTTCTTAGCACCACCATCCTTTGAATGAGCTCATGTCTTTGGAACTTTTTCTTTTTCTTTTTTTTTTTTTTTTTGTGGTGCTAGAGATTGAACCCAGGGGCATTCTACCTCCAAGCTACAACCCCAGCCCTATTTTATTCTTATTTTGAAACAAAGTCTCACTAGGTTGATGAGAGTCTCGATACATGCTGAGGCTGTCCTCGAACCTGGGATCCTCCTATCTCAGCCTCCCAAGTACTGGGGTTACAAGCATGTGCCACCACACCCGGCCTATAAATGACCATATTTTAGCATTCCACACCTCCCATGCACATGCCCGGCTTTGGAACTTTTTTATTTTCAGTACCGGGGATTGAACCCAGGGGCATTCTACCTCCGAGCTACACCCCCGGCCCTATTTTTTATACTTTATTTTGAAACCAGGTCTCACGAAGTTGTGGAGGCCTCACTAAGTAGCTGAGGCTGGCCGCGAACCAGGATCCTCCAGTCTCTGCCTCCCAAGTACTGGGATTACAAGCGTGCGCCACCACACCGGGCCCTGTAACTTTTTATAAATAGAACCAAGCAACATGTGAGCCCTCCTGCCTGGCTTCTCTCAGTGACCGTGGCTCTGTCCGTGGTCTGCGGGTATTCAGAGCTCACTGGCTTTCTCTGCTGAGTAATATTCCATTGTGTGAATAGACCACATTTTATGACCCTCAGACACTTGGGTGGTTTTTTTTTTGCGGTACCGGGGATTGAACACAGGGGCGTTCTACCTCCGCGCTACACCCCCGGCCCTATTTTTTTATACTTTATTTTGGAACCGGGTCTCACGAAGTTGTGGAGGGCCTCACTAAGTAGAGAAAGAGAGAGAGACAGGGAGAGAGAGAGAGAGAGAGAGAGAGCTGAGGCTGGCCACGAACCCGGATCCTCCGGTCTCCGCCTCCCAAAGTACTGGGATTACAAGCATGCGCCACCACGCCTGGCCACTTGGGTGTTTTCTGTTTGGGCATTTATGGATAACTGCAAGAGACAACCATCCTCATGCATGCACGTCCCTGGGGCCCCTGGACATCTGTTTCTCTCACACCAGCCTCCCCTGCTTCCTGGCGTCCAACTCTCACTGAGTGGTTTTCTGTGCACTTCTCTGACGGGTAGTGAAGCTGAGTGTCTTTTTCCCACATTTTCTGGCCATTTGGATTCCCTCTTTGGTGAAACGCCTGCCTTTGTGTCAAGGGCCATCTTAGAACGCACACTGAGATTATGAGCTCAGTTTGAGTACGTGGTATTTGGCTGGGTGGGATTCGTCCGCAAGCAGACACATTCCAAGGGACCTGGTGTAATCTTCAAGGTGCGGTCTTTGATGTCGTCTCCACCCAGTAATGTCTAATCCCTCCTTCCTCCAAGCTTGTCCCATGTCTGCCTCACTGACCTTCTTTATTGTAACTCGTGACAATTGTTGATTTCTGTGTTTGATTAACTTTTATGATGCCTGTCTAAAGTTTCTATAAAAGCAAGGTGCTGGCTACAGATGGACAGGAGAATTTGTCATCTCTATCTCCTCCCCGATTCCCCAATTATTAAATTCTCTCCAAATTATTATATCAGACTTTGTATCATTTTCCTGCGAGAAGACTGTTGATCAGGAAGCTGCCTGGTGCAGCAACCTTCCATGGCAGGACTACAGAGAGAGCAGCATCCACCAAAGCACCCAATACCTTTGTGCCTTGACCCCTTCTCTCCTTTCTCAGCTGTTCATAGGCGTCCCTTGCCTGGTGATACATGTCCCTCCCCAGCTCTGAGCACTGCAGCCGCTCCCGCCCCTGGGCGCCTGTCCCCACGCTCTCGATGGCACCTCTGTGGAAACAGGTTTCAACTTCAGGAGAGTCACAAGGGCCAACACCCTTCATTTGGTTACTACTTTTCTGCAAGGTGCCCATAGAAGGGACACATTGGCACACCATGGCTGGAGGGGACTCCTGGGCAGAGGGGGGGGGGTCCTGATCCTTCCCTTTCCTTTCTTTTTTTTTTCTTTTCTCTCTTTTTATTTTTTGCAGTGCTGTCATATATACATATGGCTGAGGGTGTAGCTGGAAGGAAGAATGCCCCTGGGTTCAATCCCCAGTACCCCCCCCACACAAATTGCACATTTATGTTCTGTGTAGCTTTCTGTGTGATCTACATGTATTTATACATCTATAGTTGTTTCGGTGAGCATTCTCACTGCTGAGACCCAAACAACCTGATGGCGCAACTTGGAGGAAGGAGATTTATTTGCTCACAGTTCTGGAGATTTCAAGGGTTCAGTCCATGAAGTCCATGAAGCCAGGTGAAGTGTGCAGAGCTCAGGGCATTGCACAGAGAGCAGAGAGTGCACAGGGCTCTGCTGTCACATACAGAGGCCAGAAGCAAGAATATTGGGGTGCTCTGGTGGACGCTGCTTGCTCAGTAGTCTCGCCACGGATGGTTGCTGCTTTAAGCAGTTCCTAAAAACTATTCCGTGGTTCCTGCCATGGAAGATTGTTGCACCAGACAGCTTCCTGAAGATTGTTCTGCGGTTCCTGCCATGGAAGGTCACTGTACCAGGCAGCTTCCTGATCAATAGTCTTCTCACACGAAAACGACACAAAGTCTGATATAATAATTTGGAGAATATTTAATAATTGGGGGGTCAGGGAAGAGATCCAAGATGATAAATTCTCCTCCCTTATGTAGTCAAGGCCTTTCTTATATAGAGGTTCAAACAAAGCAAACGGGAAGAAGATCACAAGTTAAGACCAGGAAGTGGCAAACACAGGTTAAGACCAGGGAGTGGCAAGGTGAACGTTTCAGGGAGAATAGGAGGTCATCAGTGTCCAGCTTTCAGTCCCATGCGGTACAAGGAAGTTTGTCTGCGTGCGGACAATTTCCACTTAGCATGTACTGTGTACATGGTTAAGCCAGTCCGAAATGGTGACCTCATTGCGTGGGCTAAGATGGCTCCCAACACAAAACAGCTCATGAAGGGGGTTCAAGGACACATGCGCAGTCCCCATGGCCACACGCCCAGTGACTCACCTCCTCCAGCCACAACCCACCTACCTAGGTTACCACCCAACAAGTCCATTACAATGGATTCATCCATGGATAAGATTAGAACCCTCATGATTCTATTATATCACCTCTGAATGACAATAAATGAGCTCTTCAGGGGACATTCTATATCCAAATCGTAACAATAGTTATAGCAGCATTATTCATAAATACCACAAATAGGAAATAGCCAAAATATATCTATTAGCATATGCTTTTATATGCATATGAAAATGGATGAATAAACTGCACACATCTCTGCTTGGGTTCTCGTAACTATCCTGAGGGGAATAATCCTTATATTTATTCATAAATAATTCCAATGAACAGAATAGAATATCTCTGGAGGGAAACTGGCCCCAGGAAGGGAAACAGGTGGGTAGCAGGTGGTGCGTGTGTGAACTAAGATGCTCGTAGAGAAGAGTGTGCGGCATCCATGGGAAGCCTGGCCATGCGTGCAGAGAAGCAGGCCCAGGTGTGACACAAGAACAGCCTGGGGGAGGACAGTGGTGGGGTAGGAGGCTGGGTGCATCCAGGGGGGACAGGTCACTTAAACAGACACGTTAAAGCTCATGGAGCTGGGCGTGGTGGAGCAAACCTGTCATCTTCAATACTTGGGAGGCTGAGACAGGAGAATCAACAGGTTCGAGGCCAACCTCAGCAACTTAACAAGACCCTGTTTCAAAATAAAAATAAAAAGGACTGGGGGTGTAGCTCAGAGGTAGAATGTCCCTGGGTTCAATCCCAGTACCAAAAAAAAAAAAAAATGCTCATGGGACTCCAGTTTCTTACTGTTGGGAAGACAGCCACAACAATCAAAAGGGCTGAAGCTAGAAGGCTGCCGGTGTTGGGCTGGAATTGGGGGAACATGGAGCCCATAGTGTTAAAGGCTAAATTGCCGTAACCGAGTTGTCACAAAAACCGGAGAGACGGGAGAAGTTTTAAAAGCAAATTAGAAGCCTTTATTTACCGGCCGGGACGAAGGCTCAGGTCTGAAATCAGACAACTGAGACACTTTGTGCCCAACCCAGGGAAGGAGGGGGTTTATAAGGGAAAAGACCATGTGCAGATGGTCGCAGGTGGCGTGCGAGCAGTCACATACAAGTCTTCTGCAAAGCAAGCAAGATACGGGGACCTGGGTGTTCACATTAGCAAATGTCTGCAGCTATTGATAAGCCTAGCAGGCCTGGGCCCAATGTCAGCATGAGCTCTTTGTTATCCCCGTTTGGACTGAGGCTGCAACTTCCTTACAAAATAAAGCAGCTTAAAACAAGATGGTGTTACACATGCTTCTATCTTTCGGGGGTCTCCACAATAGTCTTTTGCGCTCTTCACTAAGAGGAGCAGTCACAGCAACCAGCAGCAGCAGGCTCGCCCAGCGCCTTGCTCTGTTTTCTGTTGCTGTAACTGAATACCCGAGACTGGGTAATTTATAAGGAAAAGAAAATGATTTCTTACAGTTCTGGAGGCCGGGAGGCCCGAGTTCAAGGGTCCGCATCTGGTGAGTCCCTCTTGCTGGTGGAGGCTGAGTGCAGAGTCCCAGACTGCTCGTGGCGGGAGGTGGCACCCCAGAGAAAAGTCCAGCTGGCTCTGTAACGGATACACTCGCACTCAAGATAACTGTGACCCCACGCATCCACTTGTGAGGGCAGCACTGTGGGAACCTAGCCGCCTCCCCAAGTCACCCGCCCTGTCTCTCAACACCTCACTGTGGGGATTCAGTCCCAACATCCAACCCACTTCATCCGATACCGGCTCCCTGGGGAAGTGGCCAGCCTGGGGCTGGGGCTGGGAATGCGCAACAGGGCCGGGGCTCCCTGTTGCTCAGGTACAAAGCTGGAGGGATGATAACCCCGAGCACGCACTGACCGATTCAGAAAGCACGAACGTAAACAATGTTAGGAAGGACGATAACCCATTGAGTAAAACAGGAAGCCGGGGAGCCCCACTGAGACTAATTATTAAACCGAAAGTCCAATGAACACGGGCACCTTTAACTTCAAAGAACCATCCAGAAGAATAATTATAATGACAAGGAAAGCCCAAGGTGGAGGAGCCTGGCAGGCTTACCTTGATCCAGGGATCAAACATCCTCATTAGTGGGATGAAATGAAATCACCTACCCTGGGAGGCGGTGCTGAGAACAGTGGTGTGTGCGTGCGTGCGTGCGTGTGTGTGTGTGTGTGTGTGTGTGTGTGTGTGTTTTACTGGGGATTTAACCCTGGGGTGCTCTACCTCCAAGCTACACCCCCAGCCTTTTTTATTTTGAAACAGGGTCTTGCTGGGTTGCTGAGAGTCTTGCTATGTTGCTGAGACTGTCCTCCAACCTGTGTGATCCTTCCTGTCTCAGCCTCCCAAGTACTGGGAATACAAGTGTGCACCACCACGCCTGGTGAACAGTGTCATTTCTGTGATGGTCCTGCCTGCCAAGGACTGAATGTTTGTGTCCCCACAAAATTCACAGCCCGTCCCTCAACACAATGGTGTGTGTAGAGGAGACTAGGGTCAGATGAGGCTGTGAGGGTAGCCCCCAGGATGGAAGTAGTATCCTAATCAGAAGACACAGCTCTCTCCTCTGTCTCTGTCTCTGTCTCTGTCTCTGTCTCTGTCTCTGTCTCTCTCTCTCTCTCTCTCCTGTGTGGGGACACAGCAAGAAAGCGGCTGTAAACCAGGACAGGGCCCCAAATCTGCCCACCCCTGGATCTTGGACTTTAGCCCCCAGAGCTGTGACAGAGGCATGTGTGGCTGCAGCCCCCTATCTGTGACACATTGTTACTGCAGCAGAGTTGACTGACCCACTGCCAAAAATGTGGAACCAAACACCAGGCCCACCGGACCCTACGGAGCAGAAACAGAGACCCGGGGGTCGTCCTCAGAGTCCAGGGAAGACCCTGAGCCGCTGCCGATCTGCAGTTGGGGTCACCACTTGGTGACCTGTGTCCCATGCAGCGGAGTGCCTTGGCTCTCTTTTAGTGCTGTCTTTTGATAAACACGAGTTATTTAAGTCCCGTTTATACATTTCCCTGGTATGACTCACATTTTTTCATGTCCTGCAATTTTTTTTTTAATCACTCCAAGGTCCTGGAGTGCATCTGCGAGTTTTCTTCTAATAGTTCTTCTGTCCTGCTTCTGGGCCTAGGCTTCATCTGGATCGATGGTTGTGTATGATGGAGAAAGGGGCCCGCCTCCCGGACCCCCGGGATCCCCCGCCATTGCTCACGCCCCTTCCCAGCTCCGAGGCCTCGAAGAGCCAGCTCAGAGACGGTTCTTCAGAGGACTGCCCTGGCCGCCCTGGCCGCCCGCACCTGCAAGGGCAGGCTGGAAATCACCGGTTCACCTTGACTCGGACAAGGGAGCTTGGCTTTGAGACCCCGGCAAGGAGCCGTGGTGGACCATGGCCGTGGGAAGGGCCGCCATCCTTCAACATCTCACAAGACTTCTCTTTGAACCACAGTGTGTTCTGTTTCTGTAACTATTTCTATGTGGACTTGAAAAGAATATGTATTTTTCAGGTGTTGGGTATAGTATTCCATACATTTAAGTCCAGTGGTAGTTATGTTATTGATATCTCTGACCTTACTGACTTTTTTTTTTAGCTCTAATTGTTCTGTTGGTTACTGAGAGAGTTGAATTAAAACCTCTGATTCTGATTGCGGGTTTGTCTATTTTCCTTTTAGCTGTCAAGCTTTGCTTTCCGTGTTTTTTGTTTGGTTGGTTTTTACAATTTTTTTATTTTTTATTTTTTTGTGGTACTGGGGATTGAATCCAGGGGCATTCTACCTCCGAGCTACCCCCCCCCCCCGCAGCCCTATTTAGTTGCGGAAGGCCTCACTAAGTAGCTGAGGCTGACCGCAAACCTGCAATCCTCCGGTCTCAGCCTCCCAAGTACTGGGATTACAAGCGTGCGCCACCACGCCAGGCTTACTTTCCATGTTTTAAAGCCATGTTATTAGATGAGTACAAGTTTAGGCCTGTTATGTCTTTTTTTGTGTGTGTGTGGTACCGGGGATTGAACCCAGGGGCGTTCTACCTCCGAGCTACACCCCTGGCCCTATTTTTTATCCTTTATTTTGAAACAGGGTCTCACTAAGTTGCACAGGCCTCACTAAGTAGCTGAGGCTGGCCGCGAACCCGGATCCTCAGGTCTCAGCCTCCCAAGTACTGGGATTACAAGCGTGTGCCACCACGCCCGGCGATCTGTTATGTCTTTTTCAACTATTCCTTTTATTATTATCAAGTGATTCACCTTGTTTTTAGCAATACTTCTTTTATTAAGTCTGCCTTTTTTTTCGGATATTGATTTAGCTACCCCTTCTTTCTCTTGGCTTTCTGTACACTATATCATCTTTCCATCCTAACATTTGACATCCTTCAATGTCTTTCATAAGCAGTTTTTGGTTTTTTGTGTGGCACTGGGGATTGAACCCAGGGGCATGCATTCTACCTCTAAGCTACAGCCCAGCCCCCCACCTTTTTTTCTGAAACAGGGTCTCATTAAGTAGTGGAAGGCCTCACTAAGTTGCTGAGGCTGGCCTCGAACCTGCGATTCTCCTGTCTCAACCTCCCAAGTACTAGGGTTACAGGTGTGCTCTACCACGCCCGGTTGCTCCACAGGGGTTCTGATGGGAGCTCTTAGCACCTGTCTCCCCTGAGCTGGAGACTCCTGGAAGAAGGCCTGCAGGTGGTCTCCCCCCCCCCCCCGGGTGAGGCAGGCCGCTCTGTCTGTCGGGACCTGGTTTCTGGTGCATCTTAGGGCTGCTGGGATCTCACACAGCGTCTCACAAGTTCCCAGCCCAACACCCCGCCGGGAGCCCAAGAACTCAACTAGTGTCCAGGGGCCTCAGCCAGCAGCTGTTGCCCCACATCCCCGTGCCCCATTCCTCAGGAACCAGGCCCAGCCAGTGCCCAGTGCCACCCCTGCCTCCGGAAAGCCGGGCCCAGGCCAAGCTAACGAGACAGCTCGTCATGGTGGGTGTTGGGGCTGCCGTGGACCCCTGCTCTCTCCCACAGTGCCTCCGAGTTACATCAGCCCCCCCCGGGGGGCCTCTCTGGAAGTCACATTTCCCCAGTCTCCACGCGTGTGCGGCTCTTCAGTGCCCTAAGGTTTGTGTCGACTTTTTTCTGGCGGTTGTAGCATTTTTACCTAATGCGATTTACTACATCTGCGTGAAGCAGGTGTCTCCCATGGCGTCTTGTTATTACCAGTTCTTAATTCACCTGTACTTTAAAATGCTTTTCTAGCCGGGCCCAGTGATACACACCTGTAATCCCAGTACTCAGGAGGCTGAGACAGGAGGATCGCAGGTCCTAAGCCAGCATACGGTAATTTAGGGAGACTCTGTTTAAAAATAAAAAACAAAGCCGGGCGTGGTGGCACACACTGGTAATCCCAGTACTTGGGAGGCTGAGACAGGAGGATCACAGGTTCGAAGCCAGCCTCAACAACTTAGTGAAGCCCTCTGCAACTTAGTGAGACCCTGTTTCAAAATAAAGAATAAAAAACAGGGCTGGGGATGTAGCTCAGAGGTAGAATGCGCCTGGGTTCAATCCCCAGTACCAAAAAAATAAAAAATTCCTGAGCCAGGGCTGCCAGCAAGAAGGAACCATGGGGGGGCAGGGGAAAGTGTGGGTAGGACTTTGCTATGGTCCTTCTTTTTTTTTTTTCTTTGCAGTACGGGAGATTGAACGCAGGGGCCTTCTACCTCCGCGCTACACCCCCGGCCCTATTTTTTATACTTTATTTTGAAACCGGGTCTCACAAAGTTGCGGAGGGCCTCACTAAGGAGAGAGAGAGAGAGAGAGAGACAGACAGACAGACAGACAGACAGAGACAGAGACAGAGAGCTGAGGCTGGCCGTGAACCCGGATCCTCCGGTCTCAGCCTCCCAAAGTACTGGGATTACAAGCGTGCACCACCACGCCTGGCCCAAGACTTTGCTATGGTCCTTCTGTCCAGTCACAAAGTCCACAGGTTTTGCATGACCCCCCCACCCACCAAATCTGTTTTCCTATCAGCTCTGTTATTTTTACTCCACGCTTTTGCAGAACGCAAAATCTTTCATATTTATGGCATTATAGCAGAAATGCCAGCATTAGCATATTACAAATAATAGAGAAGATCCTTAAACTAATACAGGAGGACTACAAATACCCAGAACAAATACCACAGAGAAGCGCAGCAGCCTCTGAGGACTTAGCTTAGAGATGGAGACTACAGGCAAGCCAGCTCAGGACCTCGGGTTTGCATTGTAAATGAGGCCTTAGGAGGAACGAGCAGCAAGTCAAGGGAAACAAAGTACCTGCGGATCAGGAAGGAAGAAAGAAGCTGGGGACTCCCGCCCGCCTTCAGATGCTGTGACTGCACACGCATGGCAAATCCCACAGAGCCACGGAAGATCATGGAAACAAAATGTATACTTAGTAAAAACGCCGAGGATGCAATGGTTCTGTAAAAGTCAGTCGCCAACATCTTCACATCGGTCACAAACACTTGGAAAAGAAAATATTTCAAACTGTGACCTTTACAATAGCATAAAAACCAAACACCTAGAAATAAATCTAACTAACTGTGTAAGACTCTACACAGAAAACGATAAAGCATTTGGGGGAGACATTAAAGGAGGCTTAACTAAAAGGAAGGATGTACCACACTTGGAGAGCTGAAAAATTCAAAATTACCAAGGTGTAAATTTCCCCCAAATGTATCTAGAGATTTAATCAAAATCTCAATAGGTGTTTGCTTTTGTTCTTTTTACTTTACAAATTGATTCTAAAATGAAATAAAAATCAGAAGTAGAACGATCAGGAAATTCAGGACTAGTGGAAAACTACTAGATATTCTGACTTACTATAAAGCTATGGTATTTAAGATTTTGTGATATTGGTGCAAAGATAGAAGACCAAATAAAGAGCCTAAAAATAAACTGGGCGTGGTGGCGCACTCCTGTAATCCCAGGACTTGGGAGGCTGAAACAGGAGGCTCACAGGATGCAGGCCAGCCTCAGCAACTTGGTGAGGCCCTCAGCAACTTAGTGAGACAGTGTTTCAAAGTAAAAAATAAAAAGGGCTGGGATGTGCAGAGGTGGAACACCCCTGGGTTCAAACCCCAGTTAACACACACACACACACACACACACACACACACACGTGCGCGCGCGCACACACACACACACACACACACACACACAAAGGAGATTTCTCTGTAACTGTGCAGATGCCCACCCCAGTCATTCTAAATCACTCTTACGCTGTGGGAAATGTGTCTAAATCAGCATAATTACCGTGTTACACCAACACTGCTTTATTTACCAATTCCTTTTGAGCTAGCTGGCGCTGTGTGAAGATGCCTCCTAGCAGAAATCTCTCCGTGGCATTGAATTCCTACTGAATACTATTAGACAATGTTCCTGCATCTTTTCATTTGATTATGTGATATTTCCTCCTTTAATAAGTTAACGTAGCAAATTACATTATTTGTTTTTTTCTAATAGTAAGACATTGTTTGCCTGGACTACGCGTTCGCTCTGCATTAGTACTTTTTAAACACGGCTATTTTTGTTGCGATTTTTTTCAGATGCAAATGAGCGTGGTGGCCTGGGGTGTCCCTCTCTGCACCATCCTTGCTGGGTTGGGGTGTCCGGCTCCAGCTCCTGGTGCAGAGAGGGGCTCTTGTCTGGGTGGGTTATATTTGGCACAGCAGCTGGCGAGGCCACGTGGCCCTGGAGTTTTCTGTGTAGGAAGGCTTTAATTTTAGCCCCGTCCCTTTAGGAGATATTGCTTCCTTCGTTGTCCTCTGTGTTTATTCTTATGCCTAATATCTTGCACCAAATGCTTAACCCAGTCATTTTTATTCTCTTTCTTTTCAAATACAGACATAACTATTGTCCACTTTAGGACTCTTCACCAAAAGGACTATTGAAATCTTGTACTAACTTTAGAATAATTTCTTTTTATTCAGTATGCTGTCTTCCCCAAAGACACTAAATAAATATAAGACTTGATATTTTGTCATTACGGTTTGAGACAAAAATACTTTTCTAATGTTGGTATTCATCATATCTTTCTTTCTTTCCTTCTTTTTTTTTTTTTGCGGTACTGGGGATGGAACCCAGGGGCATTCTACCTCCGAGCTACACCCTCAGCCCTATTTTTCTTTCTTTATTTTGAAACAGGGTCTCACGAAGTTGCAGAGGGCCTAAATAGCTGAGGTCGGCCGAGAACCGGGATCCTCCTGTCTCAGCCTCCCAAGTACTGGGATTACAAGTGTGCGCCACCATGCCTGGCTTCTTTTCTTTTCTTTCTTTCTTTCTTTTTTTTTTTTTTTTTTACTGAGGATTGAGCCCAGGGGCATTCTACCTCTGAGCTACACCCCCAGTCCTTTTTATTTTTTATTTAGAAACAGGGTCTCTCTAAGTTGCTGAGGCTGGCCTCAAACCTGCACACCTCCTTCTCAGCCTTCCAAGTTCTGGGATTACCGGTGCGCACCACCCCACCCAACTGCCCTATTTTATTTTTCATTTTGAAACAGGGGTCTCACTAAGTTGCTGAGGCTGGCCTTGAACCTGCGACCCTCCTGTCTCAGCCTCCCAGGTACCGGGATCACAGGCGTATGCTGTGGCGCCCGGCTCGCACACCACCTTTCCAGGCACGTGAGATGCTTCATCTGGTTCACACACGTGTGGGAGGGTGCGTGGCAGCGTTCTTCCATCAATCACGGATGTGTTTAGAACCGCTATCGGGTTCGGCTTCTACTTCTCTTTCCCGGCATTTTCCTGGGCTATAATTTTATTTCTTTTCTTTTTTTTTTTTTTTTTGCGGTACCGGGGATTGAACACAGGAGCATTCTACCTCCGCGCTACACCCCCGGCCCTATTTTTTTTTATACTTTATTTTGAAACCGGGTCTCACAAAGTTGCAGAGGGCCTCACTAAGGAGAGAGAGAGAGAGAGAGAGAGAGAGAGAGAGCTGAGGCTGGCCGAGAACCCGGATCCTCCGGTCTCCACCTCCCAAAGTACTGGGATTACAAGCATGCGCCACCACGCCCGGCTATAATTTTATTTCTGACTGAAGCTTGAGTGCAAGATAACCAGGATGGATTGGTGACAGATTAGTTGATTGACAAATGGGTGGAGAAAATGGAGCCCATAAAAGGAGCTGATGACTTTCCTTGAGCTGGTTCATGGCAAATGCTTCCCGGCTGATGGCTGCTCCATTGTGAGAATGCACATCTGCTCCAGCGGGTTTGGTGCCCTGGGCTGAGATGGAGCCATCACGATGATCCACACTAAAGCCAGTGGAAATGTCACTCTGTCTACTGCTGCCCCCTGGTGGCAGGGTTGCAGGAGAAAAGAGTTGCCATGGGGTCAGGTGTGCCTGTATTTAAACCATGGGTTAATTTTTTTTCCCTCTCAATTACTTTTGAAAGTCATTTTCCTAACTTTGACAGGTAATGTTTTCAAGATGTTTAATTGAACTACTTTATTTATTTATTTATTTATTTATTTATTTTTGCGGTACCGGGGATTGAACCCAAGGACATTTTACCTCCGAGCTACACCCCCAGCCCTATTTTTTATATTTTATTTTGAAACCGGGTCTCACAAAGTTGCGGAGGGCCTCACTAAGTAGCTGAGGCTGGCCGCGAACCCGGATCCTCCGGTCTCCGCCTCCCAAGTACTGGGATTACAAGCGTGAGCCACCACGCCCGGCTTAATTGAACTACTTTAAGTTGCTGCTTTCCTAAGTAAAAAGAGTCAAATATTAACAATTTCATATGTTCAGCCTGAGAGTTCAATAAAATACTTCCCATATTACATTGTATATGTGTTTTACAACTAATGTTTATAATGACATTTCCTAATGTTCAAACCTACATGAATTTTCTAGTTAATTTTTTTTCATGGAGTTGTAGGATAATTGCATTTCACATGGAGAATATCCTCTGTATGATTTCAATCCTTGTAAACGTCTCTGTCTCTTTCTCTGTCTCTGTCTGTCTGTCTCTCTCTCTGTGTCTCTCTCTCTCTCTCTCTCTCTCTCTCTCTCTCTCTCGCTATATATATGTTACATTTATATATGTTACATATATGTTACACACATACACATATATGAATGAACCTGTGGGTATTCTACTTCTGAGCTACACCCCCAGCCCTAGTTTTATTTCTTATTTTGTTTTTGTGGGCTTTTTTTTGTGTGTGTGTGGTACTGGGGATTGAGCCCAGGGGCATTCTACCTTTGAGCTACACCCCCAGCCCTATTTTTTATTCTTTGTTTTGAAACAGGGTGTCACTAAGTTGCAGAGGGCCTCACTAAGTAGCTGAGGCTGGCCTCTAACCTGTGAACCTCCTGTCTCAGCCTCCCAAGTACTGAGATTACAAGTGTGCGCCACCACACCCGGCTTTTTTTTTTTTGAAACAGGGTTTCACTAAGTTGCTGAGGGCTTCACTAACTTTAGCAAGACCCTATTCCAAATAAAAAAATAAAATAGGGCTGGGGATGTAGCTTGGAAGCAGAACGCTTCTGGGTTCAATCCCCAGTACAGTTACATACATTTAATCACACTCTGGAGCCCTGGAGTGTGTAGAGAGAGACCACATCCCACCAATGCCAGCGGAGCCTCATTCTTGATCATGCCTCTCCTCTGCCCTACTGGTCTTATTTTCTGGTCCCGCATTCTTGCTTTTCCCAGAATGCCATGTGACGGTACCAGACAGCGCGGCAGCCTTTCAAGTCTGGCAGCTGTCGCAATGCCCCGGAGGCCTCTCGCATAGTTGTGAGTACCTGTGATTCCTTCCTTGGCTGACCAGCATGTTCCAGCACGCGGAAGTGCCGCGTTGATCTGTTCCCAAGCCCAGGGACAGGGTGGACATTCTCTGGCTTCTGGCAATTACTAATAAATATTCACATGTGGGTGTTTGTGTGAACATAGATTTCTTTTTTCTTTTCTTTTTCTTTCTTTTTCCTTCCTTCCTTCCTTCTTTCCTTCCTTCCTTCCTTCCTTCCTTCCTTCCTTCCTTCCTTCCTTCTTGTGGCATTGGGGATTAAACCCAGGGGTACTCTACTTCTGAGCTACACCCCCAGCCCTTTTTATTTTATTTTTTATTTTGAAACAGGGTCTCACTAAGTTGCTAAGGCTGGCCTCCAGGCTGCAATCCTCTTGTCTCAGCCTCTCAAGTACTGGGATTGTAGACATGTGCCACCACACCCGGCTGAACAAAGATTTTTATTTTCCTTGAATAAATGTCTTTGAGTAGGATTGCTGAACCGTCTGATACATGTGTGCTCGATTTAATAGAAAGCCACCGAACCCATCTCCCAAGGGACTATACCACCCTTGCCAGCACTCGATGGTTCGTTAAAAAAAATCTAGACATTCCACAAAGTGTGTAGTGTTACCTCATTGTAGTTTTAATGTAGATTCTCCTAATTACTGATTATATTGAGCGTCTTTTCATGCGATAATTTGCCATCTACCTATATTCTTTGGTTAAGTGGCTGTCTAAATCTTTTGTCCATTTTTATATTTAGTTGTTTTCTTCATATTGAATTTTGAGAATTCTTTACATATTCTAGATACAAGCCCTTTAGCAGATAGATGTTTTCAAATATTTTCTCTCCATCTGTGACTTGTGCTTTCATTCTTTTAAAAATGCCTTTCCAAATACAGAATTTATTAGCAGAAAGCCAAATTAGCAGAACTTACTAACAAAAGCCAAATTTATCCACTTGTTTCTTTTATGAACTATGCTTTCGACATCATATATATTTGCCTAACCCAAAGTCACAAAGATTTTTTACTTCTTTAAAATTTAGGTCTATGATGCATTTAGGAGTAATCTTTTTATATGGTCTATGAACTGAAATTCACTGTCTGCCTGTGGATATTCATCATTTCAGCCTGATTTGTTGAGAAAGCTACCTGCCAGTCTTCCATCTGTGTGGGGGTCTATTTCTGGACTCTTGAATCTGTTTCGCTGACTTCTTTATCTTATCTGTCCCGGGGTTTCTCAACTGTGACACTATTCACAGTTTGGGCCAGGGAATTCTCTGCGGTGCTGCAGACCTGGGCTTCGGCAGGTGTCTAGTAGTCTCCTTGGTTTCTGTCTAATAGAGCCCGTGTCTCCCTGCCCTAGTGTGACCACCTACATATCCTGAGACCTTGGTGTACTAGTTGGCTCGGTGACAAAGTACCACAGCCAGCCAGCTTCAACAGCAGACAGGTATTGTCCCATGTCCTGGGAACCGGGAGCCAGGATCGAGAAGTGTCACAGGTTGGCTTCTCCTGAGGCCTCTATCTTCGACTTGCAGATGGCGTCTTCTCCCTATGTCCTTTCATGGCTGTCCTCTGTGTGTCTATGTCCCAAAACTCCTCCTTTTGTTTTTTTTTTTTTGGTACTGGGATTGAACTCAGAGGTATTCTACCTCCGAGCTACATCCCCAGCCCTATTTTATTTTTATTTTGAAACAGGGTCTCACTAGGTTGATGAGAGACTGAGAGACTCACTACTTGCTGAGGCTGTCCTTGAACCTGCGATCCTCTTGTCTCAACCTCCCAAGTACTGGGATTACAGGCGTGTGCCACCATGCCTGGCTCCAATCTCCTCTGTATGAGGCTCTCAGGGCCTCATTGTAACTTAATCACCCCTCCAAAGACCCCTGTCTCCAACCATGGTCTTGGTCTAAGGTGCTGGGGTCAGGGCTTCAACACATCCACATGGTACCATGACAACTGCCCTGGGGAACCACGGCTTCCCAGCTGAGAACCCCGAGTCCATCTGGATGTCCTACTTCACCATCCCGGCTTCTGTAGATCTAGAAGCCCTGAAACCAATTCTTTTTCCAAGTTGTTTTTTCTATTCTAGATCTCTCGCATCTCCATGTGTATTTTAGAACGAGTTGGAAGTATTCTTTCCTCTTTGATTTTCTGGAAGCATCAGTGTGTAAACTAGGATTCTTTCTTCTTTGCATGTTTGATAGAATTCACCCAGGCAGCCATCTGAGCCTGGAGTGTTCTTCATGAAAAGTTTTTTTTTTAAGTTGAATTTAAAGACTTTAATAAATATAGGACAATTCTGGTTATCTAGTTCTTCTTGAGCAAGCTTTAGAAATTTGTGTCTTTTGTGAGTTTTGCCCATTATATCTAAGTATGCAGATTTATTAACATAAAGTTTGTTTCATTCTTCTAACATCTGTAGAATTCTTAGTCATTCCTGGTGTTGGTAATTAGGTCTCTTTTCTCTCTTTCTCTCTCTTGAGCAATCTGAGGTTTTTTTGTTTTTTGTTTTGTTTTGTTTTTTAGGTACTGGGGATTGAACTCAGGGGATTCTACCTCTGAGCTACACCCCCAGCCCTATTTTATTTTTATTTTGAAACAGGGTCTCACTAGGTTGATGAGAGTCTCACTACTTGCTGAGGCTGTCCTGCGATCCTCCTGTCTCAGACTCCCAAGTCCTGGGATTATAGGCATGCACTACCACACCCGGCTTTCAATCTGAGTTTTGCAATACTGATCTCAAAGAATGATCTTTGACATCAGACATTTTTGCCTAAGCCAAAGGCAAAACATACCTCACCTTTTCCTTATTTTTTTTGTTTTCTATTTCCAATTTTCATGCTGATCCTTTACATTTACTTTTTCCTATTTCTAATTTAATGTGCTGTTCATTCTACAGAAGCTTCCTAAGGTGGAAACTGAGATTATGTATTCGAGAACTTCTTCTCTAATATGGCATTTGGAAGCACTCGTGGGAATCAGTGTCTTCTCTCTCTCTCCATCTGAGTTTGCTGATTTTTGTTGATGTTAAATAATGCTGTTTCAGTTTCATTGATTTTTCTCTACTCTTTTTCTTATTTCAGATTTTCATTCTGATCTTTTTTTTGTGTGTGTGTGGTACTGGAGATTGAACCCAGGGGCAATTTACCTCCAAGCTACACCCCCAGCCCTATTTTTTATTCTTTATTTGGAAACAGGGTCTTGCTAAGTTGCAGAGGGCCTCACTAAGTAGCTGAGGCTGGTCGTGAGCCTGGATCCTCCGGTCTCAGCCTCCCAAGTACTGGGATTACACGTGTGTGCCACCATGCCTGGCCATTCTGATCTTTTAAATCGACTTTCTTTTATTTTTTAACTTTAATTTGTGGTTCATTCTACAGAATCCCCCTGTTATAATTAGATATAGAATGGCCCCTTGAAGAGCTCATAAGTTGGTGTTTGGAGCTGATGTCATTGAACCATGAGGGTTGTAATCCAGCCGTGGATACATCCATCGTAATGGGTTTATCTGGGTGGTGGCCCAGGCCGGTAGGACGTGGCTGGAGAGGGTGAGTCTCTGGGTGTGCGGTCTTGGGATTCTGTATGGCTCCTGCTCTCCTTGCTGGATCTCTTGCTTCTGGTCTCTGTGATGTGAGAGCAAAGCCGTGCGCTTTCCCTCTCTCTGTTTCCTGCCGCCATACCCTGAGATCGCTGTCCCCGGCCTCACGTGGACTGAACCCCCAACCGTGAGCAAAGAAATCTTCCTGGCTCTGAGTTACATGGTCAGGTCTTTGGATTTTAGCAGTGAGAATACTAAGACACCCCCGAAGGCGGGAACTGGGGTTTTTTTGTTGTTGTTTTGCACGCAAGTGTAAATCCCTCCCCTGTTACTACAAGTCAATCATGAGCCCCCCAAAGCCAGAGCATTCGGTGAAGAAAAGGGTACAGAAAAGGAATGTCGTTTCCAAAGAGTCACCTGCTCGAGCCCCACCACCAGCCACGGCCACGCGGCCCTGCGGCTTTGCACGGGCAGCAGGACTCTGCGGGCCTCCGGTCTCCAGACACAGCAGCTCCACCACATCACTCGCTGCTTGTGTCTTTTTTAAAGTTGCAGAGACTTTCTCCTATTCTGTTCCAAATGTTTTAAGCTTTTATATTTTATGTCTAAATCTATAACTGATTTTGAGTTGATTTTGTACAAAATGTGAGGTTTAGGCAGCAGTCAATTTTTCTAGCACAATTTATTGGGGAAAAAAAACTATTCCTCTGTGCTACCGTCTTAATGCATCTCCCAAGATCTATGTGCTGAAGTGTGATCCCAGGGTGGTGGCACTGACAGCTGGGCCTCGGGGGAGTTGCTGGGTCATGGGGTCCCGGCCTCATCCATGGATCAGTGTCATCCGAAAGGGCCGCAGGGAACTAGAGGGGGCCCGCCCTTTCTGCTCTTCTGACAGCTGAGGTCGCAGCAGTAAGGCCCTCCCCTAGCCACATGTGGTGGCACACACCTGTAATCCCAGTCCTTAAGAGGCTGAGGCAGGAGGATCACAGGTTCAAGGCCACCCTAAGCAATTTAGCAAGATCCTCTTTTTTTTTGGCGGTACCGGGGATTGAACCCAGGGGCATTCTACCTCTGAGCTACGCCCCCAGCCCTATATTTTATTCTTTCTTTTGAAATAGGGTCTCACTAAGTTGCGGAGGCCTCACTAAGTAGCTGAGGCTGGCATGAACCCAAATCCTCCAGTCTCAGCCTCCCAATGGGAGTACTGGGATTAGAAGCGTGCACCACCACGCCCAGCAAGATCCTCTTTCAAGATAAAAAAATCAAAAGGGCCAAGGGTGTAGCTCCAAGGTAGAATGCCCCTGGGTTCAATTCCCAGTATAAAAATAAGATAAAACCACCCTCCCCAGATGCTGAATGCCAGGGATGTGGGCTTCGACTTCTCGCCTCCAGAATAGTAAGAAATAGCCGGGCGTGGAGGCACACACTTGTAATCCCAGTACTTGGGAGGCTGAGACCGGAGGATCCAGGTTCATGGACAGCCTCAGCTACTTAGTGAGGCCCTCCGCAACTTCGTGAGACCCGGTTTCAAAATAAAGAATAAAAAATAAGGCCGGGGATGTAGCTCAGAGGTAAACTCCCCCTGGGTTCAATCCCGGTACTGCGAAAAAAAATAAATAAAATAAAAAGACTGAAAACCGGGTCATCGCGTTCCTCTAACTTTATTCCTTTTTTTAAGATTGTTCTGGTTATTCTAATTTTTTGCCTGTCCATATAAATTACATAAATGGTTCATCTCTCTCTAGGAAAAATCCCCAGATTTTTATTGGCATCCCATTAAACCTGCAATTCTGTTTTGGAGTAGTTGACGTCTTTTCTGGTAATATTGAGTCTTCGAATTCACGCGCTGTCTCTCTCTCTCTGCTGGTTTAGGAATCCTTTGATTTCTTTCATCAGTGTTTTGTAATTTGTAGCATACAGATTCTGGACATAGCTGGTTAGATTTATAATTATGTAATTTGGGGGGATTTTAAAAAGACAGACTTGGCCAGGTGTGGTGGCGCACTCTTGTAATCCCATTACTTGGGAGTCTGAGACCGGAGGATCCGGGTTCGCGGCCAGCCTCAGCTACTTAATGAGGCCCTCTGCAACTTAGTGAGACCCTGTTTCAAAATAAAGAATAAATAGGGCTGGAGGTGTAGCTCAGAGGTAGAATGCCCCTGGGTTCAATCCCCAGTACCGCAAAAATAAATAAATAAATAAAATAAAAATATTTTTAAAAATTAAAAAGACACACTTCTTGGGTAGTTCTAGGTTCACAGCAAACTTACGTGGGACGTAGAGATCCTGTGTGCCCCTCAGTCTCCCCAGCGCTTTTTATTTTTTATTTTGAAGCAGGGTCTCGTTCAGTTGCGGAGGGCCTCACTAAGTTGCTGAGACTGTCCTCAAACCTGCAATCCTCCTGTCTCAGCCTCCCAAGTACTTAGATGACAGGCATGTGCCACCACTCCCAGCTCTCTGGATGCTGATCTTCTTTTTTTTTTTTTTTTTGGCGGTTGGACCCAGGGGCGTTCTACCTCCGAGCTACACCCCCAGCCCTATTTTTTATTCTTTCTTTTGAAACAGGGTCTCACTAAGTTGTGGAGGGCCTCACTAAGTAGCTGAGGCTGGCCACAAACCTGAGATCCTTGTCTCAGCCTCCCAAGTACTGGGATGAAGGGGACGCTGATCTTTTACTGCCTCCACAGTTGAGCCCTTTCTAGAATGCCAGGCAGTTGGAGTCACACAGCGCGTAGCCTCCTCAGACTGGCTTCTTTCTCCTCGTAACCTGCATTTAAGTTTCCTCTATATCTCTTTGTGGCTTCGTCGCTCTATTTTTATTTCTAGTTTGTTTATTTGTTTGTTTGGGTGGTAGAGACAATTGAACCTGGGACAAACGCTAGGCGAGGGCTCTACCGCCGAACCCCACCCACAGCTCTCCTGTTATTTTTTATTGTATTAAAGTACACATGCACATTACCATCTGAGTTATTTTTAAGTGCACATACAGGCCGTCACAGCCGTCCGTCCACAGAACTTTCTGGTCTTCCCACATTGAAGCTCTGTCGTATTAAACACTGACTCCCACCCCTCCTCAGCCCCCGGCACCCCATCCTACCTTCTGTCTCTGTGGATCTGGCGACCTCCTAGCAGTGGACTCACACGGTGTTCGTCCTCCCATGTCTGGTTGATTCTGTTTAGCAAGCCGTCAAGGTTCACCTGAGATGTAGAATGTGTCAGGATTTCCTTTTTTTTTTTTGGTACTGGCGACTGAACCCGGGACATTCTACCTCTGACTGCACCCCCAGCCCATTTTAGTTTTTATTTTGAAGCAGGGTCTAAGTTGCAGAGGCTGGCCTCGAACTTGCGATCCTCCTGTCTCAGTCTCCCAAGTACTGGGATGACAGGGGTGCACCGCCACGCCCTTTCTTCTTAAGGCTGAGCAACATTCGCCTATCTGTTCACTCAGTGATGGACGCTTGGGCCATGTCTACACCTCAGCGACAGTGCACGAAACTGGACCCTTTCATCTAGTTTCCAAATTTCTGTGAGGGTGGAGATATTTGTTGTATTACCTCTTTATCCTTTTATGTGTATACTTTGATTTTTGATGAACATGTATTGATTGTACTTATTAGTGGGGTGCAGTGGGGTGTTTCAAAACATGTACCTGGTGAACACTGATCAAATCAGGCCTCTCTTTACCCCCCACCCTTCCCAACCTGTTACTCACCGTCCTCCATTCACATCGACTGTCCTCCATTCGCATCGACTGTCCTCCATTCACGCCGACTGTTCTCCATTCACGCCGACTGTCCTCCATTCCGGCGAATGTCCTCCATTCACGTTGACTGTCCTCCATTCACGTCAACTGTCCTCCATTCACGCCGACTGTCCTCCATTCACGCCGACTGTCCTCCATTCCAGCGACTGTCCTCCATTCACACGGACTGTCCTCCATTCACGTCGACTGTCCTCCATTCACGCCGACTGTCCTCCATTCACATCAATTGTCCTCCATTCACACGGACTGTCCTCCATTC
>PVJS01028937.1:0-25151 GCA_004027185.1 Glis glis
ATTAATGGTCACACAAAATATAGATTACAAACCTAAAAATATTAGTTTAGGTCAGGCACAGTGGCACACATGTATAATCTCAGTACTTAGAGGCTGAGACAGGAGGATAGCAGGTTTAAGGCCAGCTTCAAAAACTTAGCAAGCCCATCAGCAACTCAGTGAGGGACTGTTTCAAAATGAAAAATAAAAATGGATGGGTGGTATAGTTCAGAAGTAGAATTCTCCTGAGTTCAATCCCTTGTATAGCCCCAAACAAACAAAAAATAAGTAATTATTCAGGAATATCATTTAGAAAGCAAACATTGACAATAATTATTGAGGAATATCATTTAGAAAGCAAACATTGACAACTATAGCAGCCACAACAATAATAACAAATAGCATCAACAAAAACCCAGAGGGAATTGATCTAATTTCCAGAGTTGCCACATTATTATTAACAATGTCAAGTTTTCCTCAAAACATCTGATCTGATACCTACAAAGAAATAGGAAATAGTCAAAAAAAGGAAAAAATGTCAATAGAAAAATATTCCTAAGGAAGCCTAGACATTGGACTTAATAGAAGAATAATTAAATTTTCTATTATAAGTATATTCAAAGAACTGAAGGAAAAAGACTAAATAACTAATTAAAAGCATAAAATGGCACCTTACCAAATAAAAAATACCAATCCCCCCCCAAAACCCGTAGAAAACATTTCTAAAAACTATTGAACATACTACAGTTAAAAAGTAGTATAGTAACTGAAAGAAAAAGAAATATATGGGCTTGACATTGAGTTCAACTGGAAAACTTCCAAAATTTGACAAAAAAACCTACACATACAAAAGATGAACAAACTCTGAGTATGATAAACTCAGAGATCTATACTGAGACATGTTATAATCAAATTATCAAAATACAAAGAGAATCTTGAAAGCAGTGAGAGGAAGCAGCTTATCATATAAAAGAGATTCTCAATAAAATGATAGCCAATTTTCCATAAGAAACCATAAAGGCCAGAAGGCAGTGAGATGATAAATTCAAAGTACTAAAACAAAATGTCTGGTAATCAAGAATTTTATATCCAGCAAAACTGTCCTTTTAAAAACTAGGCAAAAATTAAGACAATAAAAACTGACATCATTTCATTCTATCAGATCTAATCTTCAAGAATTACTAAGGGGAGGCTTTCAGGCTGAAGTAAAAGCATACAAGGCAGATGTTCAAATCCATATAAAGAAATAAAAAAAACCCTGGTAAAGGTAACTGGTAACTGTAGTACATATAAACGTCAGTACAATTTTTTTTTGCAGTACTGGGGATTGAACCCAGGGGCCACCCCCAGCCCTATTTTTTATTCTTTATTTTGAAACAGGGTCTCACTAAGTTGTGGAGGGCCTCACTAAGTAGATGAGGCTGGCTGAGAATCTGTGATCCTACTGTCTCAGCCCGCCAAGTACTGAGATTATAAGCGTGTGCCACCACGCCTGGCCAAGTCAGTACAAATTTATTTTCTTTATATAATATTTATTTTCTCCAATATAATTTAAAAATAACCACATAGAACAATAATTATAAAGTTCCATTGATGGACTTGAAATGAACCTAATTAATTCCATAATAATAGTACAAGGGGGAGGAAATGGAGTTATATAATAGCAAAAATTGTATGTATTCTTGAAATTAGATTGGTACTGATATGAACTAGGTTGTTATAATTTAAGATTAGGGCAACCACTAGGAAAATAACTTGAAAGTATAGTAAAAGAAACAAAATGGGAATTGTAATGGGATTCTAGAAAATGTCTAGTTAAGCTGGGCCTGGTGGCATATGCCTGTAATCCTAGCTACTTGGGATGCTGAGGCAAGAAAATAGCAAATTGGCCAAACTGGGCAACTTAGTGAGATCCTGTCACACACATACACACACAAAATAAAATAAAATAAAAAGGGCTGAGGATGTAGCTTAGTGCTTGACTAGCATGTGCAAGACCCCGAGTTCAATTGCAGTACTAGAAAAGAAAAAAACATCCATTTAATATAAAAGAAGGCAATAATGGAGAAGTAGAGAAATAAAAAAGACAAAACACACACACAAACAAAAAATTTAGGTGCTAATTCTACCTTATCAGTAATTGTATTAAATCTAAATGAATTAAACATTGCACTTAAAAGCCAATGACTGGCAAATAAACTATACATTATCTAAATTTATGCTATTTATAAGAGACCTCAGCTTCAAAGACCCAAATAGGTTAAAATAAAAAGTAGGAAAAAACATACCACACAAAGAGCTGAATGCTATACTAATATCAAACAAAATACAATTTATGACAAAATGTTACTGAGATAAGGAAAGACATAAACCAATGAGTCAATCACTTGGAAAAATAGCAATTATAAACATATATGCACCTAAATACAAAGTCTCAAAAGACATGAGAGAAGAATATACAGAACTGAAGAAAGAAATTGATCATTCCATAATATTTCTTGAAGACTTGTAGTAATGGAGAGAACAACTAGATAGAAGATAAAATAAAATGATTTTCAATATCATTAGTCATTAAACAAATGTACATCAAAATCACAGTGAGATGCTAATTTGGATGGCTACCAGGATAGCTACAATAAAGAAGACAGACAATAACAAGTGTTGCTGAGAATGTAGAGATATTGGAGTCCTCGTAAATTGCTGGTGAAATTATAAAATCATTCAGCTGCAATAAAAAACATGTTAGCAGTTCCTTAAAATAAACATAGAGTTACTAAATGACCAGAAACTTCACTCCTAAATTTATAGTTATAATCAAGAGATTGAAAATATATGTCCATATAAAATTCTGCATATGAATATTCAAAGCAGCATTATTCATTTTAGAGAAAAATGGAAATAACCCAAATGTTCATCAACTTATAGAAGGAGCAGCAAGATTTGGTACATCCACACAATGAAATATTACTCAGCCATAGAAAAGAATAAAGTACTGATATACAATACAAGGATAAACCTTGAAACAATTGTGCTAAGTGAAATAAACCAGAAACAAAAGTCTGCCTATTATATGATTCCATTTATATGGAATTTCCACAATAATAAAAATATAAAATAGATGAATGGTTTTAATGGTGTTAGGAGGAAAGAGAATGAAGAGTGCTTGTCATAGGTATGGGGTCTCTTTTGCTGTGATGAAATTGTGTAAAATTAGACAGTGGTAGCTGGAGTAGTGGCACAAACCTGTAATTGCTGTACTTGGGAGGCTCAGGCATGAGGATCACAGGTTCAAGGACAGCCTCAGCAATATAGCAAGACTATCAGCAACTTAGCCAGACCCTGTTTTAAAAAAAAGAAAAAATAAGAAATGAAAAGGGTTGGGAGTGTAGTTTGGAGGTAGAATGCTCCTGGTTTCAATCCTCAGTACCAAACCAAACAAAAATAGTGGTGATAGTTTCGCAATAAATATACTAAAATGTTTAATTTTATACTCTAAAGGTGTGAATTTTATGGTATATGAATTATGTCTCAATAAATCTGGTATTTAAAAAGTTTTATGTAAGACTCGAAGTTTCATTGTGGCTCTTGTACAAGGAAACCTTGGCTGATAAAACAGGCAAATGATTCTAGTAACTCAGTAAATAGTGGTATTTACTTTCTATTAGGCAAATCATTATAATTATCATGGCAATTTCAATAGGGTGTTCAAATAAGGTATTAAAATAGTTTCTCTTTTTTGCTCCCTAATATGTTTCATGGATGGCTCTTACTGCATAAGTGAGTGGAACTGCAGAAATTGCACAATGTAAACCCTTTCAACCACATTTGTACAGGGGCTTATCAAGAGCACAAACAAAAGCACAGACTTATCTTGGTGGATCTCAGGATGAGCTAGCTGCACCGCTCCCTTGCTATCTATTTCCCACATGTCCATTTCTCAATAGACATTCTCCAAGAGCCTGATTCTATGAGTCAAGCCCAATAAGGAGAACCAGGCCAAGTTCATGTTGCACAGAGAAATACCTTAAATTATGTCTTCTGTCATCTTTGTATGATTGTTATCATGGGAGTATAAAATTGAGTGTGTCGATTTCCAGTAACTTTTGTGAGATACAAGAGGAAAAAAAAGGGCTTGGCAAAATCTGCAAGTATAATGATGTACCTACCTGAATGAACCTGGGGTGGGGTTCAGTGAAGGGAGGGCAGTCAGGTGCTAAGTGGAAGCCTTCTCGCTATGTCTTCCGCTTCTCACCTAATGACAGCCTACTCTCCGGGCAGAACCAGTCCACAGACTTCAGCAGCATGATAATACAAGTTGGCTTGAAAGTGGGTTTGGGCACTATTATGATGTTGTGGTTTAATTACAAATGTGTGCTTGTTTTTTAGACTTCTAAATTTTTTCTTAAACATTTTTAGTCTACTCTTCAGTTAAAAAGTGGAATTTGCAGTGCAGTTTTTTTCCTAGATTTTTGTTATTGGTTCATTTGTTTTAAGATACTGCTATCAATATATATTTACATAGATTATCTCATAGAGACAATATAAATAATATATAAAAATTAAATGCATTAGTAATATATTAACAATATAATTATATAAATTATATATGAAAAATATATAACATAATTATGTGGGTATGTGTGTATATGTTTATATGTATGCATGTATGTATATGTATATTCAAGAGATGACTGTAAATTTGAAAAGTACTATTGTGTCCAGTAGGATCACAGAATAATTATTGTTTTGATATGAAAATGAACTGAGGACACAGTGACAGTGTCTTCTGAAATATAAAATTGACATTCAAGTTCAGAGTACTGAGTCCAATCAGTGTGGAGGTTTCATGTTCTGATTTACCACTGTGATCAGATACATAATCAAGTATTGGCCTTTCCCATTGGTTTTCCCATGAGATTATTAGCAACTCCTCTGGGAAGCCAATGAAAGACACTAGGGCACAAGGGGAAAATTATAGCCACAGTTGAAAGAGGTTACGCCCTAGACTTCCACTTCCAGATTTACTACTCCTGAAGGTCCTGAACATCTTGAGGGCTGATGTCAGCAGGTAAGCAGCCGAAACAGAGGCAGAGGTGAATGAGCATTTGTTAGGAAAGTGTTTAAGAGGAAAACTGAAACTATGTTAACTCAGGGATCCGTGAGAAGAGGGGGCTCAGGCTAGAAGACTGAATCCACTGAAAGAAACCCACTCTATTTTTTTTTTTTTTTGCGGTACTGGGGATTAAACCCGGGGCATTCTGCCTCCGAGCTACACCCCCAGTCCTGTTTTTTATTCTTTATTTTGAAACAGGGTCTCACTAATTTAGGGAGGGCCTCACTAAGTAGCTGAGGCTGGCTGCGAACCTGCTATCTTCCTGTCTCAGCCTCCCAAGTACTGGGATTACAGCCTGAGCCACCACACCTGGCTTGAAATCACTCTATTTTGCAGCACCTTTGTGCAAAGTTGGTGAAGAAAAGAACGAGTACCGAGAGATTAGGGTGAAGATGAAAAAATGTAATCAGGAGTTAACTTTAGTTAAGGCTAGATCAAAATCTAAGAGTGGATTCTATGGGTCAACAAAATCAGGAAGCAGACACTAAGAAGTCAGATAAAACACAAAGTGGAGGGGCTGTTGGCAGTACCCACTGAGATTTAGCTCCACTTTTCTAGAAAATTTGGAGAACTATGAGACTGGGTGTGAGAGTCTCACACCCAGTCATCATTGTTGTCATTGTCATTGTCATTGTTGTCGTCGTCATCATCATCATCATCACCACAGTCTCCATCATTTATGGGTATTTTATCTATGTTCCAGAAGCTAAGAACAATACGTAGAAATTGTTCAATTTAACCCTCCCAACAAGGTTAAGTCCCCTCTAAACAGTATTTTAAATTTTATCATCCCATCTTATTAATAAAAAATAAAAGTCTGGCTGGGCTTGGTGGCGCACGCTTGTAATCCCAGTACTTTGGGAGGCGGAGACCGGAGGATCCGGGTTCGCGGCCAGCCTCAGCTCTCTCTCTTTATCTCTCTCTCTGCCTGTCTCTCTCTCTCTACTTAGCGAGGCCCTCCGCAACTTCGTGAGACCCGGTTTCAAAATAAAGTATAAAAAATAGGGCCGGAGGTGTAGAGCGGAGGTAGAATGCCCCTGGGTTCAATCCCCGGTACCGCAAAAAATAAATAAATAAATAAATAAAAGTCATTGACACTCAGAGAAATTAGATTACTTACTCAAAGGCCTGTGGGTAGTAAACGAGGCAAATATTCAGGCCTGACTCCACTGTCTGGGTTCTTAATTAGACACTCTGCCTCAATTGTACCTCTTCCCTTATAGTATCCCAGAGGATGTAATCTAGTGGAAGCCACAGGAAACCTAAGAGAGGCTTACCGTACCTCTTGCCTCAGGTAGTCACGGATTGTGTTTTATAGAAGGAGGGGTAGGGATGTGGGGAAGTGACTGACAATCTACAGAGAGTGCACATGCTGAGCTTTCCTGCTCCTGCTTGTTACACGTTAGACTCAGGCTGAGATGCTGCCTGTACACCTGTGTCCTGGTTCTGTGCAGGTGCAGAGGGGCAGCATAACCTATACCATGGTATGTCTTTGTCTCGTAAGCTCAGAGGCAATCAGAGCTGCAAGGGTTCTCATGGGCTCCCCCACCCAACGCTCTTACTCTGTTAAATGGCCTCCAAACTCAAGTCCACACTGAACAGAAACCACAGCCACCAACCTTTCCCCAACTCCAAACCCCCCTGGGAGAGGGAGTTTCCCTTTCTTTCGGGGCTCACAACGTTTTACCCTGAGGCTGTGAAAACACTGGCTATATTTTATTATGCTTTATTGTTCACAGTACTATCTCCTTCCCCATCATTATTGGGATTACAAGCTATTCAAAGGATGAAGTTCTGCCCTAATTCCTTTAAAAATACCAATTTATTAACACAGAGGAACATGTAGTTATCAAAATTTATTGAGTTCAATTTTACATATGACTAATATAAGTGCCAAGATATTAAGCAATTTGCTTAAGTCACATGTAGCTTCCTAGCAGGGACCAACAAATATTTCCCCTACTCCTAATTTATAGTATAGTACTATGGTCCTCATGTTGTATGTATTTGTATCTGTCTCTTTGTATGAAGTATATGAGGTATTTGAAGGTGGGATGGGGCTGTGGGTTTTACTTTTTTCCTCTGAGCACAGGAATTATCACTCTCAGGTTATTGCTCGGTTATATATTTTTTTCTGCTGTGTTTGCACCTACAGGACTGGGATGGAATTTTTAAAAAATCTACTTAGCACAGTATTAAGCACAGGGCTACTGAACTGGCGTCTGTCTTTGACAAAGAGATGGGGAATCCTAATTCAGGGAGAGTAAATTGATTTCTATACAATCTTATGGTGAACCAGCGACAAAAATTGGAATTACAATCCAGGTTTTCTTGAGCTCTAATAACATTAAGTCATCCCTGAATAGTCTTGGGAAGAGCTTAGAACAAATATGTTATGTATATAAGTGCTTTTAAAAAAACATTATCCTTGCGTGGTGGCGCAAGCTTGTAATCCTAGTACTTTGGGAGGCGGAGACCAGAGGATCCGGGTTCGAGGCCAGCCTCAGCTCTCTCTTTCTCTCTCTCCCCCCCCTTCTCTCCCCCTGTCTCTCTCTCTCTCTCTCTCTCTCTCTCTCTCTCCCTTTCTCCCTGTCTCTCTCTCTCTACTTAGTGAGGCCCTCCGCAATTTCGTGAGACCCGGTTTCAAAATGAAGTATAAAAAATAGGGCCGGGGTGTGGCACGGAGGTAGAACGCCCCTGGGTTCAATTCTCGGTACCACACACGCACACAAAAAACCATTATCCTCAAACAAACCCAAAAGACTTTACTTGTATGTATATAATTGTGGATATGTTATATGAGATTGGAAGGAGGTATAGAGATCATTCTATAATGGCTCCTTGGAGGGTGAGGGATGGGATTGGGGGAATTTCAGTTGAAGATTAATGATTTTTTTTCATATTTGTATGGTTTCACCCAAAATTTAATTTAAAAATTGAAATTCAGACTGAATTTGAATGTTATTTTCACTCAGGCTTGTCTGTGCAACTCCTTGATTATAAGGATCAGAGGGAAGGAAAAATAAAACTCAGGCTAGCACAAGTACAGGAGAGTTTTTGAGAGCATTGATAAGCCATGATGTCATGAGCACCCAGGGACCGTAGCATGAGAATAAGACTCTGAATTCAAAGGCCTTTGGACTTCAGGAAAACTATGTGAGACTCATTAGTAAGAGCCCACAGCCACACACCCCCATGGTACCTTCCATTCTGATCCTACAACCAAGTGGCAATTTCTTCCCAGTTTCTTAGATTTTTCTGACAGTTGGACTTGTCACATAGTATCTTGGGGTGGGATGTCATACCTTATAAAACATCATTGTCCTTTCTGGCCCAGTATGGGCTCTAAAGCTGCTTTCCTACCAGGTGCCTAAGCCCTGGTACAGCCTGTTGTTTGGGAGGTAGGCTCCTGTGGTAAGTCATGTGGGTGTGGCAAGAAAGGGGAAGACTAGCTCTTGCTTTTGGTAAACCCATTCAGTGTTGATTTTTCTTGTCTGTTTTAGCTCCGGCTGAAAATAATATTTTTATATATGCATCTCACTTGCTATTTCTGGGTCTACAGTTATTTCTTGGCTATAGTACTTTTTGTTTAACTTTCATTACTTTCTGTTAAGGTTGCCTCTGTGTAAGTTTATGCCCATCAGTAGACTGCAAGCTCTCTGAGAACAGGATTGCAATTGCTTAGTGTGTTACCCTAGGCATCTAGGAGTGGGCTAAGCTCATAGGAGATGCTCCCCCAAATAGCTACTGAGTGACTGAATAGCCAAAATGTAATGGGTATTCTTTGAATTTTTTAAAACAGAATGTTGTTCCATTTCCAGAAGCCTGAATTCCTTCTGTTGATATGTAACTGGTATTAGTCCTTTGTTAGTGACTCTGCTAAATAGTCTAGTGTCCATCATGTCTTCAGGGTGTTGACATGATTCTGAGTATCTTGAAAAATGGTTATGAAAGATGGCAGTGGCTATCAAGGTGCAGCTGGGTGAGCCGAGTGAGGTGAGAGGCTGGGTAACTGGTTGGAGTTGGTTGTGTAACACCAAAGACAACCCACCCATTTGGAAATGTAATGTATAAAGGAGGCTGTACAGATCAGATCTATCTCTATCTCCCATCTCGAAAGCTCAGAAACAGCTGTCACACCCTGCCTGGGACACATTCATATCCTGCCTGCGATACGGATCTGCAGGGGGCGATGCCCACACAATCGCAGTATTGTTCCAAGCTGTACAATAAGCTTGCCATTGCCTTGGGCTCTTGTGCTTGTTTTGATGGCTATGTGGAGACACTGGAGCTATGCAAGAGGACATTTTTTTCTCTATATAGTTTTCAGGACACTTCTAAATGCCACCTATCAAAGTTTAGTTTCTTCCCACGGTACCTAGCCTGGGAAAGTGTTATGCAGGGTGCATTTGGGTGGAAGGCATGACGTCAATGTAAAGTCACAGACTGCCTAAAGGTCAAAGCCTCCTCTCTGCCCCCAAGGTCTGGTTATACTAGACCAGTCAATCTGCCTGTTAGGAAACATGTCAACGGCATGAAAGAGCACAGAGCCCACATCTGTTTTAGCCGGGGTCACATAAAGACAGCTTACAGTAGCCTAAACCAATGACATTTCAAAAAGTCTTTCAATTATACAATTTTTTTCTCAGAATCTTTCTATTCACCATGGCTTATATTACAGATGGAAGAGAAAAGGGAATGGGGTAGATGTAATAAGATGATCAGTTTTAAAGGATGCACACAATCACTGCCAAGTTGGGGTGAATGGAGACAATGAGATGGATATTTTAAAAGAGAAATTCTTGACTCCCTTGTGTCGGCATTCTAGAAAAATAAGGCAAAAGAATTCTACAGGATATCAACTGTTATTTATTTCTCAATAGCTTTGTGGTGAGAATATAAGCTTCAGTGTCATAAAAAGCTGGTTTTGAATCCAAACTTGAATACTTACTAGCTGTGGGGTCTTGGCAGAGTTAGTCCCCTAAGAGCTTGAGTTTTCTTGCATGAAGCAGGGATAGTCAAATCTCTCTTGTATATTTCTAGTGAGAATTTAATGCACTGAAGTTAGGTATTGAGGATAATACGTGGTATGGTGATTGCTCAATAAATAGCTGTTTGTAATATAATTTCATTTGAAGCATATTGACGTACCTCGGGCTTGCCTGTCTTCTCTCTTAGTATTACCCAGGTTTTTATAGTACTTTTGATTTATGGGAACCTTCAGAGAAACTCTGAGCAGAGGCTTGCTACCTAGCATATACTAGATACCAGCCTTGGCAGATGATCTAGGGAAATGGCGAGGCCTGTTGGTGCATTTCTTTTGAACCCTGGCATGGCTGGTGCCAGTTCCTCATTGTAAAAGGTGGGTTTGCCCACTCTCTTTGCTTTAATTTTGTTTGGATGAGTTAACAGCTACACCCACAGATGCCTGTCCTGCTTGGGACTACATGTTACCACATGCCCCATGTACCACGATAACGAACTTTCTTGCCATTTGAATTTGTCTTAAGTTGCTTTAAGTGTTTACTGACATTGGTGTGATGTCAACTTACCAACTTCATGAAGTTCTGGTCACTGTTTCTTAGTTTCCCAACAGTGAAGTATAATTTTTCAATTTTAAGCACCAATTCCAGTCATTTCCAATACTGAATTAATTAATTGGCACCTAGTCTCTACAGTTCCTAGTATTTAAGACCAAGGAGTTTATTTGTGAAGTGGTGTAATTTTACTAACAATGACCCTACTGTTATGAAGTTGTATATGGCACAGTGGTTAAGAGAACAGATGCCAGAGCAGACTGTTTGGGTTTGAATCCCAGAACCATCACTTACTATGCCTGTGCCCTAAACAAGTTACTTAATCCCTCTGAACCTCAGTTCTCTCCTATTCATAGAGTGCTTGTATGGATTAAATGAGTTCAGATGTGGAAAGCACTAAAAGCAATTCCTGAAACAGTAAGCACTAAAGAAGTGTTAGCTATTGTTTTCATTTTTATGCATACTGTATGGGCTGACCACTGCTCCCCTAGAGAGGCGCAGCAATCAAACTGTAATCATTGTGTTGATAGTATTTAGTTCCACAATCGCAAATGGGATGGTTTGGTGGAGCATCCTGTTGTCAAGTAGAACTGGAGGTCAGAGTGGCATCTGCAGAACTGAGGTTGGGGAAGAGCTAAGAACTAAGAACTAAGGATAGGAGATAAGGCAAGATGGTGTGCTGAAAATCACTGGGGTGTCAGAAAATAGGAACCATTTACAATTCACAAAAACAAACTGGGGCATGATATATAAAAATGGTGTGTGGAAGGTGATGGGGAGTGGAGAATCATGGGCATTACAACAGAGGGCCAGAGACTGCAGGAGCCAGTCCCAGGACACTTCGTGTGTGTGTGTGTGTGTGTGTGTGTGTGTGTGTGTGTGTGAATGAGACTGGGAATTGAACCTAGGGACATTCTACCTCTGAGCTACACCCCCAGCCCTATTTTATTTATTTATTTTTATTGGAAACAGGGTTTCGCTAAATTGCTGAGAGCCTCACTAAGTTGCTGAGGTTGTCCTTGAACCTGTGATCCTCCTGTCTTAGCCTCCCAATTACAGGTGTGCACCACCATACCTGGCTATATGATATTTCTTAATGTGGTGAGTAGGTTGACTACATTGAAAGGATCAGGGGCAAAGGAGCCATGATGATCTGACAATTCTTTTCCCCAATAAGTTAGGTTTGACTTTCCCTAATTCACCTGGCAGAAAGCTGCAGCACATTCTAATGTATTCCTGAGACAGCAAATAGTTTTCTTTGTCAATTCCAAGAGCCCAGTAAATCAGGTTCTAAGCTGGTCATGGTATTTGGGGGGCTCAGGATTTCTTCAAACAGTAGCTTAGTGGTTATACATTTAGAGAACTTTGAATCATATTCTTTGCCTTAGTCCACTTACTATAACAAAATACCATAAACGGGGTAGCTTAGGAACAACAGAAATTTATTTCTGATGGTTCTGGAGGTTGGGAAATCCAAGATCAAGGCAGCTTTGGATTTGTTATATGGTAAGGATCCACTTTCTGGGTCATAATAGGCCCTTTTTGTAGTATCCTCACATGGTAGAAGAAAATGAGCTGGCTTACTGGTGCCTCCCTTATGAGGGTGCTCATCCCAATCATGAGGGCTCCACTCTCATGATCTAATCACCCCTAAAGACCCCCAACTCCTAATATTATCACCCTGAGGGGTCAGATTTGAGCATATTAGTTTTGAGGGGACAAAAATTCAGAACACAGCACTCTCCAGTATTTGGAAAATAACAAATAGCTAATAATTCATGAATACAACAGATTTTAGAAATGACATAAAGTTAATCTTCTGCACATGCTACTATAAATAAGTGCATACTATGTGTTGACTGTTTGTATTTATCATCTCATTGATTCCTTATTTCAAACCCAATAGAAAGTACATATTATTTGATAGTTTTTAATATCATTTTATTGTTCAGAGAGATTTTATTATCAGCCTCAAAATACCATAAACTGACTTAGGTTCGAAAGGATAAAACTAGGAAAAGTGGGGGCAAGAATGAAGTCAATTTGAAGGCAGTGGCAGCAGTCTAAATGAGAGATAGTGATGGTTTTAGATGAAGGTAAAAACAGTGGAGAGGCTGAGAAATTGTCAGATTCTAGATACATGGCAGAATTAGCAGGAATTCCTGACAGAATGGATGTGGATAAGGGGAGAAAGTAAGGAATCAACAGTGATTCTAAGTTTGCTGGCCTGAATAAATAGAAGGATGAAATAGCCACACTGAGATGGGAAAGGCTTTGGGGAAATCAGGTTTAGAGAGGAAGAACAGAAAGCCGGTTTGGAATTTCAGTTTGAATCTATATTAAATATTCAAGTAGACATGCCCAAGTAGGCAGTCCAGATAGAAATTGTGGACAAAAATGAAAAAAACTCAGGACTCTTTGGCACACATATGTTTTTAATGTGTGCCAAACACAGAACTGCAAGAAATCACCCTGGGAGTACGTATACACAGAAACGAGAAAAGAACCGAAGGGAGAGTCTTGGGCCACCTCTCTTAGAAACTGGGAAGAGGAGGAGCAAGGAAAGTGGAGTGAAATGGGACAGGAGGGGAAAGAAGGGATTGTGGGGGTGTGGAAGCCAAGTACAAAAAATGTATTAAAGAGAAAGGAGATAGATCATCTTTGTCAAAATGCTGCTATCGATAAGAATGAAGACTGGGAGTAAACAAATGTTTGATAAAGTGTGTGAATGAATTTTATCAAGCAGAAATGTTTGATAAAGTGTGTGAAGGGTTCAAAAGCCTGATTGGAGTAGATTTAAGAGCACTGGGAGGAGAAGATTTGGAGGCACCAAAGGGTGGCAGAGATGTACTCATTGGCATAGGTATATAAAGTTTTTTATGTCCACAGAAATGGGGGACAGGGCATGAGTTTTTATGGATTGGATCCACCAAGGAAGTTACATTTTAGTTGTGCATTATGACACTACATCATGCTAGATTTGAAATTGTGAGTTGGCCATGTTTTAGTGGCAGGGTTTATGCATGTGTCTGTAGAAATTGCTCTGTTAGGAAGGTAACAACCAGTCCACTCTCAGATGTCCTCCAGTTGACTTGGGGAGTGAAAAATCAGTTTTCTAGAGCTTAGAGTCTCAACTGGTTATCAAAATAAGGTTGAGGTTGCTCTGTAGCCCATGAGACTAATATTAGGAGCTGGAGTTTTTAATTAGGAGATTGGAGAACCAAGAGAATAAGAGCTTGGCATAGTTTTGAGTCTCTTAGTGGAAGAGGAATCTGAGAAATCAATCAGCATTGAAGGCTAGTGTGTATGACTGCTCCCAAAAGTAATTAGTAAAGAACTATATGCATATATGAGGAGATGAGGAGATACAGGCTAGGAAGGCAGTTGCTTTCGGGGTTGATGGCTGGACTACATCTTCATCAAAGTGGTACGTGACCACATAAACTATTGGTGGAACAGTTCGCTAATTTCAGGATTAAAGTCATTCTTTGCATATAAAGTAATTTAAATTTAGGAAGGTGTGTGCTGTATGTTTATAGGGACAAAGACCAGTTTTTTTTTAATTCTATCAGTTCCCAATTCATTTACTCAGGAGTTCCAGATTTATTGTGCCTTCATTCCACATTTCTGATCAGCCCTTTGATATGTCAGGAACAGAAGGAGGTGGGGCAGGTTCATGAAAACCTATGGCACCTGGACTGATAATCTGATAATTGGGAGTAGTTGGGCAGAAATCCTCAGTTGGCTGATGTCTTAACAGTGATCAGGGAGTGTCACAGGTGTTTCTTAAGATTTTATTTTATTTAAAAAAATCCTCTTAGAGATTAATCATCGTTTGTCAAGTCTCTGCCTGAGGAAATTTCTCACTGAGACTGAAAAAAAAATTGTATTTTATGCACCTCTCTATATGGTCAAGGCCATATTCTTAGGTCCCTTGTTCCTTGTTTATCATGACAAATTAGCATTTGTGAACTGACTTGAGTTCATGCTATTCATTTATTTTAAAGACTCACAGTAACTGTTACATATAAATAATAAGCTAATAAAGTTCTAATTTGGCTTCAAAGCTATAATTTTCTACTTCCATTTCCATGGTTTTGATGATTTAATCAACAAATATTGAAATTTTGAAAGAAAACTCTAAATCCTTAATGATTATTTACATTTTATGTGGTATGAGTGTATCATTTTGTGTTTTCAAAAACCTATCTTTTATCAATAAATATGTATATTGTTTACTAATTTTATTTCCACAAATAATGCTTTAACAAATAACACTGCAAGTATATCTTTTATTTGTAGGTATTCTTTATATTTTATACTATTAATCCTTTGTTATATCTCTTCCAAGCATTTTCTTTCAGATTTTTTTTCTCCACTTGCCTTGGCTTGTCTTTTTAAACTTTGTGAGTGAGTAGCAGAGACTAATTCCTGGTACAAACAACATCACAACAATCCACACAAAGACTACCACTGAATTTTTCAGGGCACCTACCTAAATAATACACATTCGGGACAAATGATCAATTAATGCATAGCTCTACCTCTTTATCTTAATACTAGCCATCTCGACTAACATTATTTATTGTTAGTGGCCTAATTGAGGGTCTTCTCTTCATTTTTCTAAAACAACCTTAAGAAATCCAGAGTCTATTAATCCTGAGAAAGCATATCTATCCCTGAGAGATGGTGTGAAAAATTATTTATGACATAATGAGAGTTTGATGCTCTTAGAAAAAGTGTTTTAGAAACAAAAACTGTTGTTCTTGATTTAAACATCAATATAATTATTTTAATAGGTTAATATTTTTAATGTTCAAATCACAATTTCTCATGTTACTATCCTAGTTTATGTTTAATCCTTCCATTTAAATATTACATTCCAGGAGACAAAAGGCTGCTGGACTGAAAACCTGACAGAGGTGGTCATTACTAAGTTATGTTCTGTCATTATAGAACTGCTTCATTTCTCACTGAGGAAATATATCAACCCCAACAGGATCAAATATTCATCAAATTCTTTCAGAAGCCGCTATATATGTCAGTAATTTGGTCTGTGCTATGCATGCAGAGATTCATTGGGTTAGCTGAATAATGAGTTAATAAGAGCCGAATCTTTGTAGGGATAATACCAAACATCCTGACTTTCCTTTTTTCCTTACTCTAAAGGCTATTAAAGGTAGGAACAGCACCTGGATCATTTGTCATAGGAAACATACTTTGCAAAATGAAGGTTAACTGTATGCTGAGAGAGGGATCAGGGACCCAGTGATGACATTTCCTCTCCTTTGCTCCACCAGAGTCTGACACCAAGAGTATTAGTTTGGTTCCAGCACCGAGAGAGTCTCTAGTGTGTGAAACTTCTCTTAAATGGAAGCACTGAGTCATAGATCATGTAGATTCTTTCTCGATCCTGGTATCAACCCAAAGATGAAATTCTATGACAAAGGACAAATTAACCCTTAAGACAACTTGAACAGACAATCTCATTGCCATCCTGTCTCTGCTGTTCAGCCCTGTGGGGCCCACCTAAGGACATCATATTGTGATGTCACATTTGCTCTTGCTCTTTGGCCTCTTCACTTGCATTAAACTTCTGAGCCTGCAAAATAATCCGAGAGTGTATATTATGAATAGTTTCTTCTTCATCATCTTCACCTTCTCCTTATCCTCTTCTTTCTTTTATTAAACCAAAGCTTACTTGAAATGCAGAACTGATGCTTGAAGGAAGTTGCCTTGCTCCACCTAAGACCAATTGAACCTGAGTGATTTTCATTCTTAGTAAGAAAACCACAATAAACTTTGTGTGCTAATAAAGCCTTTTAGAATATTTTCTAGTCCACCTTGTAGGAAGTGGTAGCCATATGCCTAAGTCTGACCCTTGAGATGAAAGAAAAATTATTGGGTGAGGCTTCCAGGAAATTCATTAAAGAGGGGACAGAAAACAAGGGCAAGCTTTTGCATATTACCTTCCCCTCTGTAATTTGTGAGTGTAATGAACAGAGCGCTAGCAGCCGTCCTAAACTATCAATGAGATTGTAAGTCACATATGAAGGGTGGCTGGACAGAATGGTGGAAAGGCCTGTGTCTCTGAAGACCACAGAGAAGTTAATCAGCCTTGGACTGTCTAGCTCTATACATCCTTTAAGTGAAGAAGAAATAAACTCATACTTTGTACATTGCTATTTTTAGGTTTTCTTTTAGATACAATTTTCTTGTTTATTTTAATTATAAAACAAAAATACAATAGCCAAAAGATGGAAATTTATTTATGTAGATGAGGAGACTCTGGAGTTTTCCCCTTACCTGTTTATAAATGGACCATTCTCTGCTGAATATACTTGGTAATGCCTTGCTGCCAAATATGGAAGAAAGGTAGCTTTTGTAGTTGAGGTTTTAACTTATGACCCTACTCTTTAGGAGGCTTGGATATGTTAGTTTTATTTCGGTTGCTTTTAGACTATCTAGGACAATCAAGGACAATATTTACTTTCTTTTTTATGTTCATTTATTGGTGCATTGTAATTATACATTTTGATATATGTCAGGGTATGAACATCATACATGCACACATTGCACATTTAAAATAGGGTGGGATTGGAGGGACAACATTTACTTTCTACATTAATCTCCACTTTCTCATATCTCATTTCCCTGAGCAGTGTTGTCCAAGAATATATCTGCTCATAAATTGACTTGTTATTTACTCTGACACTGGCCAGGTCATCAATGAGTAATGAATTGAACACTCCCCCTCCTCCTAGAAATTATAAAAAAGGAGCTACACAAAAACATTGGGATTGCACAGTTGTACTGATGAGTACAGTGGCACATACCCACCCAGCCATTAGAGGCACAGCATCCTCTGGCTGTTTTGCAGATGGAAGGGTACCAGGCCCTGAGGGAACTGCCTATCACCAGTGGATAGGAAACAGGGAACTAGATGGATCACTGCTGGATGCACAATGAACATCTGGAAATACTGCAGAGCAATTGCCTCAGCAATTCCTTATATCTACTAGTGTGTTATTTTCATTAATTTTAACAAATTCTGCTTCCTATTCCATTTTCTTTCACCTTGCCAACGTGAAGTTAAAAAAGTGCTCCACAGAATTTAGCATGGAGAATAAAAGCAAAACAAAAGTTGGTTCTGTATTTTCTAGCATCCCTGAATTGGGGGAAGAAAGAAATAGCCTTACTGTCTTGGAAATGACTTGATCAGCTGTTAATTTGCACTTTGTAGAAGGCATGCACATCCATGAGTGTGTGTGTATATGTGTGTGTGTGTATGCATGTGTGCATTTTATCATTGACTTTTCATTTGCATCTGAAGGTATGTTTCAATGTTCTCTTCTGTGTGTGTTATTTATTCTAGCTTTTTTCTCTAGCTAACATTCTCTTTATGGGCTTCACAGCATCTTTATGTGTATTCATTATTATTTCCAAGTCATTTCCTCTAAATCCCCTTTTCTCTATTTGTGTTAACAAAATAGCTCTCTAATTTTACACTCCCTTTGCCTTTCTCTCTTATCTTTTCATTCAGTCTTCTGATCATGAGGTTATACAACTGAGGTGTAATATTATTTTGTCTTTCTTCTCTTAAAAATGTCATTTTACAGTTTGAAGTAGCTGTCTGAATACATTACTTCTTGCCCCTCCCCACATTTTAATAAAATAACATACAAAATATAAAAAATAATATTTCTCTAGTTTCATGAAAAAGTTAGATGAAGTGTTATCCAGAACAAAGCAGCTGAGTCATTTCTTAAGATGTGAACAGATGGGATCAGCTCCAAAATATATGAGTTTTTAAAAGCAGAAATCTAACGTAGTTCAAGAACAGAGAAAGTGGAGACCAACAAAAGGCCACAGAATTGGCTATGGAACAGCTTTATCAGTACCTCCCTCTAAGTGTGTGTGTGTGTGTGTGTGTGTGTGTGTGTGTGTGTGTGTGTGTGTGAACCCAGGGGCTCCAAGCTACACCCCAGCCATTTTTATTTTTTATTTTGAAATAGGGTCTCACTACGTTGCCGAGAGTCTTGCTAAGTTGCTGAGGCTGGTCTTGAGTCTGTGGTCCTCTTGTCTCAGCCTCCCAAGTACTGAGATTACAGGTAAGTACCACTATACCCAGCTAGTACATCCCTCTTGAATTAGCTGTATCTACTTTTTGTTGGGTATAAGCTATGACATACCTCACGTGACAAATGAGTTTGGTAATTCTGAGGCAAGGCATTCCCAGAATGGGTGTTTTGGGCTGTCAAACCAGGGAAGTTCTCTATGCTTTACAGTTGTTAGGAGGAAAGAAACTGGTATGTAGATGAAAAATTATCTATGGTTGTTAGACAAAATGTGTTAGATTTATGTCCTCCCTCTCACTTCCCACACAAAAACAGCAGAGTTCAGGTTCTTACAATTAGACTTTTCATTCAACTCTAGTAGAAGAGATATTTTTTACTTAAATTTAAGACATACACATCATTTCCTAGGATCATTCAATGTAGGCCTTCCTTATGGCTCAGTCTAGGTCTATATTAGTCAAAATATCAAAAATAAGTAAGAAAAGACAAAAGCATGAAAAAGGGCCTCTATGGGCAAAAAATGAATAAAAACAGTAAGGGAAACGATAATGTGTGGGAACGAATAGGCAAATTGATATAAATGTAATTAACTGTCCCCAATTAGTTTTTGGAGATATGAGGAAATATCTGCTAAACACCAATAATGAAAACAATAACAATGATAACAGCAGATTGATCTGAAAAAGAAGTTCTCAGAATTCATGAAACAATCTGAAAGAAATAATCATTTACTTAAGACAAGATGTAATAAATAATACGAATACCAGAATGGTTACAGCTGAAATGTGAATTTATGAAATGAAAGCAGAAGGAAGGAATTCTTCTAGAATACAACACAAAAGTCAGAGATATAAAACATTAAAAAATGGAAAAGAAACATTAGGAGACATAAACAATAGGCAGTTCTGTCATAAGTCTAAAAGGGATTTTACAAGAAAGAAAAGGAAGTAACGAAACAGAAGAAAACACCCCTTAGCTAAAGACAGACACCTGTTAACCTTTAAAGGGGTCTATGAATGTCAATAAGGAAAACAAGAGAATATGTGGATTTTCCTTGGTGACATTTTAGAATATCAATGACTGAAATACCTAACCTTCCAGAAAACAAAATGTTTTACTGTAAAGAACAATCCTCAGATTGGCATCAGACTTCCTAATACAGCAAAGATGCTAGAGAAAAGAAAGGATATTTTTCAAAACACTGGAGGAACATAATTTAAAAGGTGGATTTCTTCTTATATTAAGCTAAACTACCATTTAAGAGAAGCCAATGAAAGGCATGGTCAATGATGTCAGGATTCAAAGAACTTAAAATTAACAGAACAAGCCAGGCACAGTGACACATGCCTGTAATCCCAGTACTTGGGAGGTTGAGACAGGAGCATCACAGCTTTGAGTACAACCTCAGCAACTTAGTGAGGTCCTCAGCAACTTAGTGAGACCCTGTTTCAGAATAAAAAAATAAAATAGGGCTGGGGGTATAGCTCAGAGGTAGAATGCCCCTGGGTTTAATACCCAGTACCACAGCAAAACAAAACAAAACACAGAACAGTTTTAAATGAATTACTGAGGATATCTATCAAAATTTGGAACCCAATTCCCAAATTGTTTTATAAAAAATAAGGGTGGGATTTAAGATCAGAAATTAAAACATTCTGAAAATTCTCTTTTGTTTTGGATGAAGATTAAATATTGAGTTCTTTTTAGTGGTAATGGGAAGCATATTTATACGTATTTATTTAGCATGTTTTTAAACAGTGAAAATGCTATTACTTGCAGAAAAGAAATGAGCTCTATAACTCATGGATATGAAAGAGAAAAAATGGCAGAAAAAGCTGTCTCTTGCATGATTCAATCCAGGATACCATTCTGCTTTGTCATATCTCCTTAGTCTCCTCCAACCTGTGAGCACATCATTCTTCCCATGTCTTTCATGACTTTGACAGCTTCAAGGAATACCTGTCACTTATTTTGTAGCTTGTCCCTCAAGCCAGATCAGTCTGAAGTTTTCTCTTCATTATCTTGTGAGCTATGCACTACTAAGAAGGATACCACAGAGATGATGTATCTTTTTAGCACATCATCTGAGGGCTACCTTGATACTGCTTTGTATTCCTGATGATGTCAAACTTGATAATTCATTAATGTGGTGTCTGCCTGGATTCTGAACTCTAAGATAACTACCCCTTATAATTACAAATTTACTAAATTTTGGGAATAGAGTTTGAATAGTTTTTCTTAAGCTTTATAGAATCCACTAAAAATAATGCTCTCAAAATTACCTGATGAACTCCTTAAAGCTACTAAATGATGATTCTATAGTTCATTTGTTTCTCCCTCAAAATAGTTTGTTTCTGCTTAACTTTTCTTTTTTTAATGGTACTAGGGATTGAACCCAGGGGCATTCTACCCCTGAGTTACACCTGCAGCCTTTTTCATTTTATATTTTGAAACAGGGTCTCGTTAAGTTGCTGAGTCTGGCCTCGAACCTGCGATCCTCCTGTCTCAGCTTCTCAAGTGCTGGGATTACAGGCGTGCACCGCTATGCCCAGATTCTGCTTAACGTTTCATTCACTGATTTTTGCATCCATTGGTGGATCTTGCTTACAGCATTTATTACTGTGGTGTTCTAACAGTGGTTTTCTGTTTGTTTCATTTTTGGAAAGTTTTATCAACTGGTATTCTTATGTTAAGGGGATTATCACATGTATTTATTTTCTTTCACTTAGATCAGTATAGTATGGATTAATAGGTATGTAAATTATTCTTTGGATTATAATTCAATATTACCATTATTGTGTTGTGCAAGGTGTCCTATCATTACTTGTTGGAAGCTTTCATACTGGGCTTTATGGCCTTTTGGTGTGCTCCTATCTTTTTGTTTGTGAGTACTTTCTTACTTTCCGGCAGCACAAGAGGCTCAGGTTCATCTCGTATTTTACCTACCCAAGCTTTAGGCTAGATCAGTTCTCCCAGGAACCCTGGTTCCTTTGATTAGAGAAAGTGTTTAGAAACCAAGATCTAGTCTATAGTATGTCCACTGTTACCGGGGTGTCACTGCTTCTAGTTTCTGTCAGTAAGTGGAGCTAAGACATATGCAAACACTTGTGTATGTCTTAGACTCTTCTCTCTCTGCCTCCCATATCTATTCATCAATTTATCTTCTATCATCTATCTATCTATCATCTATGTCTATCTATCTATCATCTATCATCTATCATCATCATCATCATCTATCTTTTTAAACCACCTGTCTGTATTGATTCCACCACATCATATCTAGACCACAGGATTCATTCTTATCTTTTTCCTTTCCTAAATTACAATTCCTTACTCTGGTCTCCTTATCTAAAGTATATTTACTTATTTGTTCAGTCCAAGAAGAGAGACAAAATAGAATCATAATTCTAATCTTGGTGAAAACCAGTTTACCAACTATAGTATCCTGATTGAGCATCATCTTTTCATCTTTAGCTTCATGGTACCCAAAGTACTATTTCTAAAGTTAATTAATCATCTTGTTTCTTCTCATTTTCTTTTATATGATTATGTAACTTATTTATAATGTAGGTGAGGTTCATTTTTCATGGCTCCTATCCCTGCTCTTTCCCCATCACATCTTGGTTGACTTATTTTTTTAAAAGTCATACACATTAATGAAGACAGCAATGAAAAGATATCCCAAGATCAAAGATTGAAAGAATATCGTTAAACTGTTCATACTGCTCAAAGCAATATACAGATTTAATACAATTCCTATCAAAAATTTCAGTGGCATTCTTCAAAGAAATAGAAAAATAAATCCTAAAATTTGAATGGAACCATAAACATCCCAGAATTGCCAAATTAATACTGAGAAAGAAAAGCAAAGTTGGAGTCATCAGACTTCATGATTTAAAATTATATTATAAAGTTATAGTAATCACAATGGTATGCTACTGGCATAAACAGAAACAGAGACCAATGGAACACAATAGAGAGCCCCAAAATAAATCCAAACATTTATCATCAACTAATTTTTGACAAGGGCACCAACTGGACACAATGGGGAAAAGATAGTCTCTTCAATAAATGATGCTGGGAAAACTGGATTTTCAAATGCAAAAAAAATGAAATTGCACCCTTATAACATACACAAAATATCAACTCAAAATGTATAAAAGTCACAAATGTAAGGCCTTAAGCCATAAGACTTCTGTAAGAGAACATAGGGGAAAAGTCCTTGGCATTGGCCTTGGCAATGATATTTTGGATATTACACCAAAAGTTGAGCTATAGCAACAAAATTAAATAAATGGAACCATGTCAAACCCAAAAGCTTGTGGAGAGCAAAGGAAACCATCAACAAAATGAAAAGACTACCTGTGGATTGAGAAAAAATATTTGTAGCCATATATCTACTAAGGGGCTAATATCCAAAATATATAAAGAACACTTAAAATCCCGTAGTAGAAAAACAAATAATTTGATTTAAAATGCACAAAGATTCTAAGCAAAGATTTCTCCAAAGAAGACATAGAAATGGCCAGCAAGCACATGCAAAGGTAACACTAATCATCAGACAAATGCAGATTAAGGTCACTGTAAAATATCACCTCACACCTGTTAAAATGGCTGTTAGAAAAAAGACAAGAGATTAAAAAAAAGTTGGTTAGTATGTGGAAATAAGGGAATCCTGTTGGTAGATAGATTAATATAGCCACTATGGAAAACAGTATGGAGGTTCCTAACAGAATTAAAAATAAAACTACACCATTTCCTAGCAATCTTTCTTCTGAGTATGTACCCAAAGGAGATAAATTCACCACCTCACAAAGACACCTGCATTCCGTGTTCAGTGCAGCATTATTCACAGTAGTCAAGATATGGAAGCAACCTGAATGCTCATTGACAGATGAATTGAATGGATAAAGATATTGGGATACACTACCCACCCCCATCCCCACCCCACATGCACAACAAGGGAATATTAGCCTTAAGCCACAGGGAGATCCTGCCATTTGCCACAACAGGGCTGAACCTGGGGGGCATGATGCTAAGTGAAATCGGCCAGTCATAGAAAGAAAATATTGCATGAGCTCACTTCTATGTAGAATCACAAACAAACAAAAAGGGCAAATATAGAGAGACATAGAATAAAACAGTGGTACCAGTGCTGGGAAGGGGGAGGAAACAGGGATGAACAAATCTAGAGATCTAATGGACAACATGAGGTCTATAGTTAATAGAATTGTATTCATTTGGGATTTTGCTAAATATGTAGATTTAAACTTTTTTGTTACCATAAAAGTATGTGAGATGATGGATATGATAATTTACTTTACTATCAAAACTGTTTTACTATTTATATGTGCATTAGTCAGCTTTCCATTGCGATAACAAATACCTGAGATAATTCAACTTAAAAGGAAGAAGGCTTATTTTGGTTCAACATTTTGGAGGTTTCAGTTCATGGTCACTTGGCCCTATGGCTCTGAGTCTGGGGTGGCACAGTATATCATGTCAGGAACATACATATGGTGCAGGAGGTGTGTTCCTCTCATGGGGGCCGGGAAGCAAAGAGACACAGGAAGGGGCCAGGGTCCCAGTATCCCCTTCAACCGCCTGTCTCCAGTGACCTTAACTTGCTCCGACGAGACATCACTTCTTGTAGGTTCTACCATCTGCCAATAGGGCCAAGCTGAGGACCAAGCCTTTAAAACATGGACTTTTGGGGACATGCCAGTATGTATCCCATACCATGGGGTGAACCTCAAGTACACACAGTAAAATATATTAAAAAACAAAAACTCACATGTAGCACATTTCACACTGTGTGGTTTAGAGCTTCATGGGTTTTTAGAAATGTCAGGGTCATGTATCCATTGCCATGTTTCCTCCTAAATTTCCCTGGGTAGAAAACTCTTCTCCCAAACCCCTAGTGCTGGTGAAACTGATCCATTTTCTGTCCCTATACCTTTGCCATTTTCTGCTGTCATCTAAATGAAATCATACATTATGTAGCCTTTTCTGTCTGACTTCTTTCACCTAATAAAATGTTTTTATGACTTAGGTATGTTGTTGTGTGAACTAATAGTATGTTACTTTTTCTTGCTGAGTAATGCTACATTGTATGGATATTCCACAGATTTTTTTTTTGTCATTTAGTAATTTTCAGGTGTCTGGGTTTTTATTTTTTCTAAATATTTTTGCTTATAAGAAATATTCCTGTAAATATTGTATACAGCTCTTTTTTGGATATGTGGAATACGTGAGTATTTAATTTCATAAGAAACTGCCATACTTTCTTTCTAAAGTGGCTGTAGCATTTGAAATTCCCACTAGCAAGCCGGGTGTGGTGGCGCACGCTTGTAATCCCAGTACTTTGGGAGGCGGAGACCGGAGGATCCGGGTTCGCAGCCAGCCTCAGCTCTCTCTCTCTCTCTCTCTCTCTCTCTCTCTCTC
>PVJS01028938.1:0-25152 GCA_004027185.1 Glis glis
AAAAAAAAAAAAAAAAAAAAAAAAAAAAAAAAAAAACTCACTAGAATTCTATACCCAATTAAATCATCATTTAAGAATGAGGGTGAAATAAAAACATTTTAAGATAGGAACTAAAAGAATTTCCTTTCACAGATTCCTTTTTTGAAAGAACTACTTAAGGATATACTTTAGGGAGTAGAAAAAATGAACCCAAGAGATCGGAGTCAAGAAGTAATAAATTAACTATGAATGACATGAAAATGAAATTCAGAAAACAATTACATTAACAATAGAATAAAGAAAAACTACCTAAGGATAATTTATAAAAGAAGTACAAAACTTGGTCAGGTGCGGTGGCACACACCTCTTATCCTAGCTACTTGGGAGGCTGAGGCAGGAGGATTGCAAGTTTGAGGCCAGCCTGGGCAACTTAGCAAGACCCTGTCTCAAAATAAAATTTAAGGAGGTCTGGGCATTTACTTCAATGATAGATCTCTTGCCTAGCGTGTGATAGCCCCTCGGTTTAATGCCCAGAACACCTCCCGTCGCAAAAAAAATAGAAGTGCAAAACTTGTACTCTGAAAGCCACAAGACATTGTTGAAAGAAATGAAATAATTCCTAAATAAATGGTAAGACACCCCCATTTTTTTGGATTGAAATACTTAATATTGTTAAAGGGCAATATTCCCACACTCATCTAGATTCAATTTCTGCCAAAATTCCATCAGACTTTTAGAAGATAATACTAAAATTAAAATATAAATGCAAGGAATGCAGAATAACCAGAGAAAGAAAGAAAGAAAGAAAGAAAGAAAGAAAGAAAGAAGGAAGGAAGGAAGGAAGGAAGGAAGGAAGGAAGGAGAAAGGAAAGAAAGAGAGGAAAATAAGAACTATGTTGGAGGACTCATATTTCCAATACTTTCATATTTCAAAACTTATTACAAAGTTGCAATAACAAAGATAGTGTAGTACTGCCTTAAAAATAGATATACTGCCTGGCATGGTGGCACACACCTGTAATCCCAGTACTTGGGAGGCTAAAATAGGAGGATTGCAGGTTTACAGCCAGCCTCAGCAACTCAGTGAGGCCCTCAATAATTTAATGAGACCCTGTTTTAAAATAAAAAATAAAATAGGGCTGGGGGTACAGCTCAGAGGTAGAATGTCCCTGTGTTCAATCCCCAGTAACACACACACACACACACACACACACACACACACACACACACCAATGTAAAAATGGGCAAAGTATCTGAATCCCCAACCAAAATATACAAATGGCCAATAGACACGTGAAAAGATGCTCTATATCTTTAGTCATTAGGGAAATAGAAACCAAAACCACAAAGAGATACCACTTCACACACACTTAGAATCAAAGAAGCCTGCGTTGCTGGCATGGGCATAAAGAAACTGGAACACTCCTACCGAGCTGTTGGGACTGTAAAATGGTACAGCCTCTTCCAATAACAATCTGGCTGCTCTTCAAAGGGCTGAATTGAGAGTTGCCATTTGACCTAGTAATTCCACTCCTAGGAATATATACCCAAAAGAAATGAAATATATATGTCCACATAAAAATCGCCAAGTGAATGCTCATGGGAGTAGTATTCATAGTACCCCCAAAGTGGAAACAACCCGAATGCCCACCAGCTGATGAATGAATAAAAGGCGGTATATCCATACAATGGAATATTATTCAACTATAAAAAGACTGAAGTAGTGGTACATTACTACAACATAGATAAACTTTGACAACATTATGCTAGATGAAAGAAGCCATTCACAAAAGACTGTATAGAGTATGATTCCATTTCTCTGAATACCTACATTAGGTAAATCTATGGAGACTGAAAACAAATCTGTGGTTGCCTGGGGCTGGGAAGGTTGGGAAAAATAGGGAATTGCTGCTTATAAGTTGAGGTTTCTTTGGGGGCTCATGAAAATGTTCTAAAGTTGATTATGTTTATGGTGGCAAAACTCTGTGAATATATTAAAAGCCATTGAATTGTACATTTATTTATTTATTTATTTATTTATTTATTCATTTATTTATTTATTTTACAATACTGGGGATTGAACCCAGGGGCATTCTACCTCTGAGCTACACCTCCAGCCCTATTTTTTTTATTCTTTATTTTTGAAACCGGGTCTTACTAAGTTGCAGAGGGCCTCACTAAGTAGCTGAGGCTGGCCGCGAACCCGGATCCTCTGGTCTCAGCCTCCCAAGTACTGGGATTACAAGCGTGCGCCACCACGCCCGCCTTGAATTGTACATTTAAATGGGTGAGTTGTAACTCAATAAAGATGTTTTAAAATTCTCAATGGATAAAAAAATTGATAAATGTATAGACGAATCTAAATAAGCATTGATCAAATGAAACAAGAGCAACGAAAACACAAATAGAGGTTATTAGAAGTGGAACTAAAATATTAGAAACAATAGCATGTGAAAAGAAAAGAAGAATGATTACTGATAAAATATCCTAAGGTCCTCATTTTGTTTGAAAGGAAAGCAAGGGGTATTGATTAACCTGCAAGATTATTGAACAGTATGCTTGTTAAATGTAAAAGCAAGTATAAAAAATAGAAATACAATCATATGAGGGACCACATCAATCCATTGCATAGAAGGCAGAAAAGGGAAAAAAGAGAAAAACATGATGAACAGAAAGCACAAAATAAGATTAAAAATAAATCCATCACAGTATGTAATCACAAAAATGTAAATGGACTAAAGGCTGAGACTTAGGTTTAAGTCAATTAAAAGACTGATTTAATTTAAATAAATTCAACTATATGTTGTTTTTAAAAATTGCAGTTTCTGTTTGTTCCTGGTAAATAAGATAAAATTGCACTGAATATATTTCCTTGTCTTGTTCCTGATTTTATTTATTTACTTAGTGGTACTGGGGCTTGAACCCAGGGGTGTTCTACCTCCGAGTTACACCCCAGCCCTTTTTATTTTTTATTTTTGTTTGTTTGAAACAGGGTTCCAGTAAGTCACTGAGAGTCTTGCTAAGTTTCTGAGTCTGGTCTCAAACCTGTGATCCTCCTGTCTCCGCCTCCTAAGTACTGGGATTAAGGCATGAACCACCGTGCCCAACTTGATCCTGGTTTTAAATGATATGCTTTTGTCATTTCACCATTAAGAATAACATTTGCTTGGTTGATGACCTTTTTAGGTTTAGAAATTTTCCTTCTATTCCTAGTTCTCTAAGAGAAATAATACTCAGAATGTTGAAGGGAAATAACTGTTAACTTGGAATTCTATAACAGTTAAACTATCCTTCAAGAGTGAGGATGAGATAAAAAGACATGCCATTTACACGATTTAAAAAGACAAACAAACCATAAGGTACAGTTGTGGTTTGGATCTGGAGCGTCCCCCCCCCAAGTCCACGTGTGAGGCAAGGCAGGAGTGTTCAGAGGCAAAAAGACTGGGTCACAAGGGCGCTGACCTCAGCAGTGCTTTAATCCATTTGATGGATTAATAATTTAAATGGATACTGGGAAGTGATGAAAACTAGAGGTAGGTGGGGCATGACTGGAGGAAGCAGGTCAATGGGGAATGGCTTTGGGGACTGTATCTGTCCCTGGCTCCGTCCTGTCTGTCTTCCTCTCTCTCTCTCTCTCTCTCTCTCTCTCTCTCTCTCCTCTCTGCTCCCTGGCTGCCATGAGCTGAGCAGCTTTCCTCTGCCACACCCTTCCGCCATGATGTTCTGCCTCACGTCAGGCCCAGAGCCACGGAGTTGGCCGACCATGGACTGAACCTCTGAAACTATAACCCACAATGAACTTTTCCTCCTCTAAGTTGTTCTTGTCAGGTATTTTGGTCACAGCAATGCTGAGCTAACACAGGAACCTAGAAGTAAATGTAACAAAAGATGTGAAAAACTTTTATGGAGAAAGCTCTAAAACTTCACTGAAAGGTAAAAAGAAATCTGACATAAATGGAGAGATATACCCTGTTCATGTAGGGGAAAAAATAGTGTAATGGTACCAATTTTTTTAAGTTTAGACTATATATTTAATAAATTCTACTCAAAATCTCTGGGGAATTTTTTTTACTGACCTTGATAAGCAAATTAGTTCAAAACATCCATTGAGAAGAACAACAGGCCCAAGAGTAGCCAAAACAATTTTGAAACAGTACAAAGAAAAATAACTCACCCTAAGATTTATGGCAAAATTATAGTAATTAAAATATTCTAATGTCAGCATCTGAATAAGTAGATCAATGGGACAGATTTTCTGAAAAACTTGGAAACACACAGAAAAAGGAACTTGGAATATGACAGGGGTAACATGAATCACAGGGGAAAGGATGACTATTCAATACATGGCACCAGGGCTTTGGGCTAATAATATTTTTAAAGGGAAAATTAGATTCATATGCCACTCATTGCATGAACAAAAATAAGTTTCAGATGTGTTAAGGGAATGCTGTAAACATTTAGACAGAACTATAGGAAAATATTTATATGCCCTCCAAAAAGGGCAGGATTTCTTAAATGAGACAAAAGCAAAACCTATCATGGAAAAGTAATAAATTCAACAACATAATTTAGAAAATTTTCTTAATGACAAAAATAAAACACTGAAAACAAAATAAGAAGACAAACACAGGCTTGGAGAAAAGAACTGCATCCCACATTTCCAACCAAGGAGTCTGAAATATACAATAAGTTTGTACAAATAAGCAAGAAAGAGAAACAAATCAAACACAAAGAAGGCAAAGGACACACTCAAGCAATTAGCACAAGAGGACATTTAATGGTCCATAAACACATGAAAATGTGTTTGACCTCACTAATAGTCGCAGAGATACAAATCAAAGCAAACATGATATTTCATGCCTATTTGAGTGGGAATTTGCAGAAAAAGCAAACAAACCTATGACAATATCAAGAGTTGGTGAGAACGGAGAAAGAAAACATTTCTCCACTGTTCATGGAGGTGAAAGATGATAGAACCACTGGAGAGGACAAGTTGGTAACACCTGGAAAAGTTAACAAATAATGACCCACAACCCCCCTTCCACGTGTCTAAAAGTCTCCAAGAGACACATGGGCCCAAGGAGCTCTGAACAAAAGAATATATGTGTGTGTGAGTAAAATGGGCAGATAAAATGTGGATTACTCCTATAGTTCAATGCTGCAGTCATTAAAATGAGTGAAGCAGATCTATATCACCTTCATGGATAAATCTAAAACACAGTGATAGGCTTACATGATGCAAAATACATATTACCATACATATGGCATAAATTACATAGTATTTAAACACATGAAACAATAGTACATATTATTTGACAATACACTAAAGGCACCAAAATCTTCCTGGTTGTGATTCACACCTACGAAGGGAAGAGAGAGGGCCTTCTCAATCCAATACTAACACATCGAGAGGGGCCCTTGAACTTACACTTCCTGAAAGTTAGAAAGATGATTTTCTTGAGAACACCCGAACCACTAATGAGAATGGAGCACTATTTGTGGGCTTGTGTGCAAAGAACCCCGAAGGACTTCTGGTGGGTTCTAGTATCAGTCGCTAGTTCCTCTTCACTTGGGAACTCATAATAACCCTCATGCAGTGGGACTTGGAGATGGCTCTGGCCCAGCTCCTGTCTTCTGCACCCAGCCTGGCCTGCACTGGAAAATCCCCTCCCTTCTTCCCAGGGATTCATTCTCACTGGAAGTACAGGCCTGGCACCCCAAGTTTTACCTGTTGTTTTCTGTAGAAGGCTCCACAGCCCAGCACAGCCTCTCTGATCAGTGCCCATGCCTGTGCTTGTGCCTATTTGGAGGTGCTGCGCCCTGGGCAGCGCTAAGTTTCCGCTACGTACTGCAACGCTGGGCGGAGGGCCTCTCCAGCCCTTTTGGTGTGGAGGGATAGAATATAATTTTCCCCAAGCTCTTCCATTCAACATACACATGCATACACACTTCCATATACACACATATTTGCACAAACACATATATACACATTGCACGAGCTTGTATACACAAAGAAACACTAAGATACGTACACCATTCCCTTCTCTGCTATAGGCACTGGGGCTGCTTAATCACTCAAAATCCAATATTGTGTATAGAAATTGAGTGGCGGTTCTGATTGTATAATGGAAGACAATGGGAACAATAGAATTTGCTACCCATAAACACATCAATCTCAAATATCAAAGGACAACTGCATGACATCATTGGAACCACTAGAACACAGTAGCCCGCCCTGCAGCCCCAAAGCTCAAATTCTGTGCATGTTCCCTTTCACATTGGGAGTAGAGTTAATTTAATGACACTTTGCAATTCTTTTATTGTCCACCATTGTATTTTCCCCTCTGTGCCTGGTTCTCTTCTCTTTTCCCATCCCCCTGTAGGAATCCACCATAATGGATTTGATATTTGCCCATTACTACTTCTCCTATTGCTTTTCTACTGGGATGGCACAGTAAGACGGTGTTTGTCTCTGCTTCGTGACGCCGATCCAATTTTTATTAGGCAGCCATAAAATCTTAGGTGTTATGTGGGAGCAGGGTCCTCCACGGCACCTCGAAGCCAAATGATGTGAACACCTGTTTCATCTTCATGGTGGGTCCAGAGGCATCTGTTATATTATTTTCTTTGCATACAGCTCACAAGATGGTGTGCTTGTGGGGAAAAATAGATCTTTACATCGGGAAAATGCTCATTTGTCATGAATGAGTTAAGAGTGCTTTGGTCTGCGGGCAGGGGGAGCAGTGACTAACTGTCCCATGAAGACTTCTTCTAGGTAGAGATCACGTCTGTCTGAGGGAACCCCAAGTGCGGGCTTCCCTGGAACCTGGCCCATAGGTGGCAGTCTCCCTTCATCGTTCCTGGACCACGCGCCTCGCCAGGCCAGCCTGTGATGCGGTTTCTTTTGCTCTTGCCTTAGGATTTCCTAGTATTTAATGTTCCCTCTCCCTCAATCTCCACTTCCTTACACAGAGAGAGTAGAGAGCAGATGACTGGAATAGAGCCGATGACAAAAGAAACTTCACTCGGCACCAGTCAAAGCAAGGGGACCCTGGGGGAGCCTCCTCTCCAGGAGCATGTTTGGGTTCCAAGGAACCCCTCTTGCAGAACTGCCCTGTGAGTGGCGGGAAGGAGCGTCTTTCACTATCCACGGAGAATCAGGCCTCCCCAGGCTGTCAGGTTCGTAAAAAGAAATCATGTTGATGGAGGTCTCTGTTCTGCCCCCCCCATACATCCCACAGAATTTGGGATGATTCTGGGAGTGGAGTGTCACCGGGTTGCTGTCCCCCCTAAATAGGACCCATTCCTTACCAGCCCCTTACAGAGCCCATTCAGCAAGAAAGAGAACAGACATAGACAGAGATGGAGATTGGCGGGGGGAGAGGAAGAAGAGGAGAGAGGAGAGGGGAGGGGAGGCGAGGAGAGGGTGTGTGTGTTGTAAAAGAATCCTCCTGTCCCTCTAGTCCCTCACTAGAGAACTCTAGGGGGAGGGGGATAAAAGGGAAAGCAAGAGATCAAGGGAAAGATACCACCTTCTCACTGCACTCAGGAAGGGAAGGCAGGTGGGGCACTAACCTAGCCCCAGGCCCTTTGGGGCAAACCTGCCCAATGGGTTTCTCATTGGCCAGCATTACAAGTCTGGCCTCCACTGTTTATGGAACCAAAGAGAGATTAAATCATTAGCAAGTGTCAGAATGCCTGAGGATTGTGCTTGTCTAAGAAGCCAAATGGAGTGGTTCATTAGCATTTGTAAAAACCGCCCCAACAAAAAAGGTTGAACCCAGTGTTGGGGTGGATTTTGTGTATTCCACTTGAATTAGCAAATAGAATATGCTCACATCTCATCCCATCCAACACCTGGGTTCTGAAAAGGATATCCTCTTAGGAAAGGGCTGGCTTGTCTACTTCAAGGTGTATCTCCTCCCAAGAATAGGGCCCTTATTAGATGCCTGTCCCTTCTTCCTTCCCCAGACTGGGTAGGGCTCAGTGTCCACTTAGGTTTGGGGACAAAGCAAAATATAGGAGTGTTACAGCAAGCATTCCTGAATGGGAAGCTGCCATGGTTAGCCGGCTCCAAATTCATGTTCTTCCAAAAGACTAAAGCCTGGGGTGGGGGGGCGGGGTAGAAAGGGAGGGGATGGAAGAGCCCTGGCAGAAACCTGGTTCAAGCAGAGGCCTTGACAGGTGGGCCTCTGACACACAGGGGTCTTCTTTGGAACCGTCTTACTTCTTTTTCATTTGTTTGTGGTTCTGGGGATTGAACAGGGGTACCACTGAGCCATGTCCCCAGCCCTTTTTATTTTTGAGACAAGGTCTCACTAAGTTGCCCAGGCTGGCCTAAAACTTGCAATCCTCCTGCCTCAGCCTCCTAAGTCGCTGGGATTCCAGGCATGCGCCAAGGCGCCTAGCGTTCTTAATTACTGTCTTAGGTGTTTGGCCACTGATTACAGGCAGGTTGACCCCCAGGTGAGTTTCTGAGGGAGCCAAGCTCACCTTTTCCTTCAGGGGACCGTCCCTCCTGCCTAGCAGGGTGACATGCTGCCTCACCTGGTGGCCAACAGCCTGTGAGGCAGTGGGCTATCCAGGAGCATAGCTCCCGGACATGTGCCCACTGGGTAGCCAAGGTCACTCTCAGGTCCTAGCTTTTAGCTTTTTTTTTTTTTTTTTTTTTTTTTTTTTTTTTTTTTTTTTTTTGGTGCTGGGGATTGAACCCAGGGGCTTTCTACCTCTGATCTATATCCCCAGTCCTATTCCATGTTTTATTTGGAAACAGGGTCTCGTTAAGTTGCTGAGGCTGGCCAGGAACCTATGATCCTCCTGCCTCAGCCTCTCATGTACTGGGATTACAAGCATGTGCCACCATGCCCGGCCAGCCCTAGCTATTTCTGAGGCCGAGAGATCTAGTCATTTATGAGATGAGGAAGGTTCCGTGTCCCAGTGGCCATGTTAACTTATGTCAAAGGGAACCAGCACTTGAAACCAGTATGGCAAAGCTGCTGTGGGTGAGAGGGTTGTTAAGAAACAGGCAAAACACCAGGATTTCAACTTAATTTCTTCCAGATGAACTAGGCCCTAGTCAGGTACAATTCCATGCTCTATCATCCTGTCCTTCGCTGACCTTGGGTGTGTGTAAATATAGGGGAGGACAGGAGAAGGCCTGGGAACAGCCTTCCCTCTCCTCACGCCCTTTCCCTTGAAAACCTCTGTGAATTCAGATTTTCTTTTTATTTTCTCTTGTTAAAAGAACTGCTTAAATGCACCACCCAGAGCAGGGCATGGTGGCACATGCCTGTGATCCCACTGCTTGGGAGGCTGAGACAGGAGGATCGCAGGTTTGAGACCAGACTCAGCAACTTAGCAAGAACCTCAGCAACTTAGTGAGGCCCTGTTTCAAAATAAAAAGGGTTGGGGGTATAGCTTGGAGTGCCCCTGGGTTCTGTCACCAGTACCCGCCCCCCTGTATAAAACAAAGCTTTAGTGGGGTATTTAAATTCTGCCAGAACATGAACCCAGAAGACTTTCCCATTTTATCTCTAACCAGGCATCGTATCAGACTCATCTCAGTTCTTAGAGAACAGTGTGCATGCGTGTGTGTGCGTGCGTGTGTGTGTGTGTGTGTGTGTGTGTGTGTGTGTTTGTGGTATTGGGGATTGAACCCAAAGATATTCTACCTCTGAGCTACACCCCAGTCCTATTTTTTTTGAAACAGGATCTTGCTAAGTTACCATGTGCTGGCCTTGAACTGGCAATCCTCCTGTCTTATGCTTCTAAGTACTGAGACTGCAGGTGAGCAGCACTGCACCTGGCCCAGGTATATTTCCTTGCCTCCATGGTTTCTGCCCTACCCTACCCCAGGTGCTCTTCTCACCCTATTCCACTTGTCCAGATCCTTCTTATTCCTCAAGGTCTGTGCCCAGTCTCACCTCCTTCTAGAAGCCTGACCCCTCTGGAGTAAGTTCCCTGCCCCACTCTGCTCTTGTGGGCTCCTGGCAGCTCACGGTTCAGCCGGCTGTGTGCGTGCCTACCTTTCTCCTCCAGATCCTTTTTATTGGGGCTGGGGGTGCTGGGGATTGAACCCAGGGCAAGTGTGTGCACTCCCACTGAGCTACACCCCCAGCCTCCTCCAAGCTTCCTGACAGGATCCCCCACGCACGCTCCCTCCAACACCCAGTACCACAGCTTCCAACCAGTAAGGTTCAACAATTGTTGGTGGGATTGGAAGGCAAACCACGCTCACTTGTACAAATAAACACAAGTATCAGGCCTAATCCTACCCCATTCAATGCAAGAGGCGCCATTTATTCACTTCTAAGAGATGAAAATTAGTAATGTAAAACTAGAAATGCATTTGCCATGAAGAGAGGGGCAAAGAACATTCAGCCTCTCTAGAATTCAAAGACTTGTTTGTGAAAATAAGGAAATTCCAACTTTGACAAATCAAATTAACAAATTTGGAGGAAATTACATTGGTCACCACTGCCAAAGTCACAGTGAGACATACGCTCCCAGGATTGCTGGCAAGACAAGTAAGTACAGCACTTCTGAGAGTAGTTTTGTAAAATGTCTCAAGAGCCTGAAAAACTTAAATTACACACATGTGGCTCACATTCTATTTCTATTGGACAGTACTATGTTAGACAATTGCCTTTTTTAAAAAAGGCAAAGAAAATTGCTAGGTGAAGTTTTTCCTGAGTCCTAGATTATAGGTGACTTTAGTTTTGTTCTTTAGACTCTTCTGTCTCTCAATGAGCATTTATTCCTAGTATTTCACTTCTTTGGGGATCGAGGTAAACCATCACTTAGGAGCACTATTTGCAAACTTAGGTGAAGGGGTGGTCAGAACAGATTTTGAAGAGCAGGCAGTCATAGATTATGTTGCAGGCAGAGCACTGATCACCCTCGCCCCCCTGCTGCTGCTGCACCCCGAATCCATGATCACTTCTGAGGCTGTACTTCCCCGGGGACTGCTCCAGCCAACCACTGAGTGGCAGGAAAACTAAGGCACACCCATTCCTGGGAGAGGTGGGACTCTTCTGACTGGGGATTTGGGCTCCAGGACTCCCATAGGCCTTCCTTCCTCCTCTCCCTTCTTCTCAGAGGTCAGACCAGCAGGCATCACAACCCCAGGGCTCTCCCTCCTGTCTCCTTCCCCACTCTCCTTCACAGGCCTGTTCCCAATAAATCACTTATCCATCTTGAGGTTTGCTTTTCAGAGGATAAAAATAACACAAGAGGATAATGTTTGCTCTGAATTTTTTTTTCTTTTGGTACTGGAGGATGAACCCAGGGGCATTTTACCTCCGAGATACACCCCGGACCAATTTCATTTTTTATTTTGAAACAGGGTCTTGCTAAGTTGTTGAAGGTCTTGCTAAGTTGCTGAAGCTGGCCTTGAACCTGTGATCCTCCTGTCTCAGTCTCCCAAGTTCCAGGATTACAGGCATGTGCCATCATGCCCAGCATGCTCTGAAAATTTAAAATATATGTTTAATTTTTTGAATGGGCAATACATGCACACTGGATGAAATTCAAACAGTGCAAACTTTAAAAAGTGGATTTATTATAAGAGGAAGTGTGCTCTCTCATCTGTTCCCTCCAGTACCTGATTACCTACTAAATGCTCATTCTCTCTCCGAAGTCAGTCTGTGTTCTACTTCTCCATATGCACATGCTCTTCTTCTGTCGCCTTTGTGGCTAAGGGAATGGTGTGGCATACCAGTCACGACTGTGTATATTATGCCTCATTCTTTTTATGGATCTACGGGACTCCATTTCATTTCACTGTTTCCACATTAAGGTATTTCTGATCTTTTGCCATGGCTATTGTATTATTGTACACTATCTTTTCATATATACAAGTATATCTGTGGAATAAATTGCTCGAAGTGGACTTACTGGATCAAAGGGTGACAACATGCTATTTTTTTTTTTTTTTTTTTTTGCGGTACCGGGGATTGAACGCAAGGGCGTTCTACCTCCGCGCTACACCCCCGGCCCTTTTTTTTTATACTTTATTTTGAAACCGGGTCTCACAAAGTTGCGGAGGGCCTCACTAGGTAGAGAGAGAGAGAGAGAGAGAGAGAGAGAGAGAGACAGGGAGAGACAGCGAGAGAGCTGAGGCTGGCCGCGAACCCGGATCCTCCGGTCTCTGCCTCCCAAAGTACTGGGATTACAAGCGTGTGTCACCATGCCCGGCTAATATGCTAATTTTTACTGCCCATTTGCTCTCTACAGAGATCAGAGCAATTTATACTGCACTTGGCCAACTTCATATCCCTGCCAACAGGACGTTACCAGTCTTTCCATCTTTGCCAGTCTGATAGGTTAAACATATAGTTTTGCATTTCTCTAAGTTATAAGGGAAGTCAAGAATCTTTTCATACTTTTAAGAACCCTTTTATTTCTTTTTCTGTGAACTATCTGTTCACATCATTTGCTCTATCAGGTTTTCTTGCTTTTTAAAAATGAATTGGTAAGAGATCTTTATGCTTTTGGAAAAGTTATACTTTGGTGAGATATTGCTGTGCCAGATTTTTCCCAATTAGAATTTGGCTTGTTTTACTTTGTTTATGGTATTTTATGTTTTTCCAGAAGAATTTATTTTAATTGCAAAATTGGTTGAATTTGTTATTCTTTTTCTACATTCTGAGTCATACTTAGAAAGGCCTTCTTCACTCTGAGTTTATTTTTTAAATAATTCTTTAAAAATTCTGAAAACTTTTTTTTTAACTTTGAAAGAAAACTCCCATGTTTTGTTTTGGCTCCCTTCCTCTCGCCTTTCCTCCCTTTCTTCTTCTTTCTTAACATACTAATTTTTCATTCCTTTATAGTTTTTTCTTTTATCTTTCTTTTTCCCCTTCCTTTCTTCCTTCCTTCCTTCCTTCCTTCCTTCCTTCCTTCCTTCCTTTCTTCCTTCCTTCCTTCCTTTCTTCCTTCCTTCTTTCCTTCCATCCATCCATACTGGGGACTGAACCAAGGGGCATTCTACCTCTGAGCTATACCTCCAGCTCTTTTTATTTTTTATTTTGAAATAGGGTCTCTCTAAGTTGCTGAGTCTTGCCTTAAACCTGTGATCCTCTTGTCTCAGCCTCCTAGGGATTACAGGGTGCACCACCATGCCCAGCTCGTTATAATTTATTTTGAGCCGGGCGTGGTGGCGCACGCTTGTAATCCCAGTACTTTGGGAGGCGGAGACCAGAGGATCCGGGTTCGCGGCTAGCCTCAGCTTGCGCACGCTCTCTCTCTCTCTCTCTCTCTCTCTCTCTTTCTCTCTCTCTCCCTGTCTCTCTCTCTCTCTCTCTACTTGGTGAGGCCTTCCGCAACTTCGTGAGACCCGGTCTCAAAGTAAAGTACAAAAAAAAAAAAAATAGGGCCAGGGATGTAGCGCGGAGGTAGAACGCCCCTGTGTTCAATCCCCGGTACCACAAAAAAAAAAAAATTTTATTTTGGTATAAGGTGTGCGATAGGGATTTGTGGAAGAGACCGACTAGTTGTAAACCAAATCCCTCATCCCTACCTCTTGGACACATGGCTGGACAACATGCCCCTGCTTCCCTTGTAGTTAGGTGTGGCCTTATGACTCAGTTCTGGCCAGCACTGGATGTAGAGGAGAGTCATGTGACCCTCAGGTCTCTTCATTCTCTGTCATCTCAATTCACTAGAAATAAGACTCGGAATCCAGAGCTGTGCTCCCCCGTAGAAATAAATGTGAGCCACAAATGCGAGATATGCATATAATTATAAATGTTCTAGGAATCATAACTAACAAGTAAAAAGAAATGTGAAATTCATTGTAATAATGCATTTTATCTAACCCAACATATCTAAAATATCACCATTTCTATGAGTAAGCAGTATAAAATGTATTAATGAGATATTTTCACACTCTTTTCTTCATGCTACATTTTCAAAAGCTGATGTGTATTTTGCACTTACGGTGCATCTCACTTGGGACTGGCCACGTTCCCAGCACTCAGGGCCACCAGACCGGGCAGCACAGCTCTAGAGCACATCAAGACAAGCAGAGATTGGGGACCTGAAGCCTGTACAACTGGGAGCCGCCAACTGTACTTCACATATAAGAAGAAAATGCATCAAAACCATTGAGAACTTGGTGTTTGTTATAGCAGTTAGCATGACTTTATATAACTAATAGAGGATCCTACTGTACATTTTTTCAGATGGCTCCCAATTGTTCCAATACCACTTACAGAGTAATCAATCCTTTTCACCAATAACTTGAAAATCATCTTTCTCATGTTCTGAATATGCATATGCTTTTTGGATTTACTCCTGGATGTTCAATCCAGATCAATTTATTGATCTAGTAAGTCTATTATTTATTGATTAAGCAATATTGACTGATTTGGCTTAATAGTATTACACCATCTTAACTAATACAGCTTTCTAATATGTTTTACTATTTGGTAGGGCTATGACTCCCTGTGGTGGGCAAAAGTCTAAGTCAGTCCCCAAGATTTCTGCCCCCTGGAATGCACATCCTTTGAAATCCCAGGGATTTGTGAATGGTGGGCTAGTTGCTCCCATAATTAGGTTATGCTATTTGCACAGATGGTTTTAAGAAAGGGAGATTATCCTGCGTGCACCTGATCTAACAAGGTGAGCCCTTGAAAGAGAACTGACTCTTCCTAGAGAAGTCAATTCAAAACATGGAAGAGAATCAATATGGCTTTGAAGATGGAGGAGCTGTGTGGCCAGGAATGGGGGAGGCTGGTGGGAACCAAGAGTCCCTGGCTGATAGTTGGCAAGGAAATGGGCCTTCGATCCTAGAACAAGGGACTAAGCTTGGTTAACAATATGAACAAAACTGGAGGCTGATCCGTCCCCAGTCCATCCTCTGGGGCAGGGCGCAGACTGCTTGAAACCTGAATTTCAGTGTCACCAGACCCTGAGCTGAGGACCCTGCCTGTCATCCCACGTCTTCGTACCCACAGAACTGTGAGTTAATAACAGAGGTGTTGTTTTAAGCCACTAAATTTGTGGTAACTTTTCATACAGCAATAGAAAATGAATATGCCCTCTAACATCTATTCTTTTTCATGTTTTTTGGTTAGTAATTATTTTTTTGGGTAGACTTTATAATCAACTTATCTAATTCTAAAAAAATTCTGATAGTATCTTTATTGTCATTGCATTACATTTGTAAATTAACTTAAACAAACTTTCTTATTGATTATAATAGATTTTTGTTTGATTCTCTTGGATTTTTCAGATAGACAATACCATCTTCAAAAAATGATAATTCTACCTCCTGCTTTCAAGTTTTTAATCCTCTAATTTTTCCTCCCATTTAATTATGTTGGCTAGTGTTTCTAATACATTATTAAATAATAGCAGTAATACTACATAAATGTATGTACATACATACATTTTCTGACTTTAATGGGACTGTTTCTTTATTCTGGATTTTTGCATATTCATAGATAAGATTGGGCTATGATTTTATTTACTTTTTGTCATTTTTGTTGGGTTTTAATATTAGTGTTATACTAACTTTTTAGAAAGAGTTTGCACATTTAATTTTTTCCTTTGTTCTGAAACAGTTTAAATAGCATTGAAATAATCAGTCTCTTAAAAGTTTCATAGAATTTGCCTGAGTAATTGTATGGGCCTGTTACTATTTGGGAATTAACTCATTAATAATATTTTTTTAATCCAACATGTTAGTCTGTTTAGCTTTTCCTTCTATTCTGACAAATTTAGGGAATTTATATTTCCTAGAAAATCCATTTAGTCATAGTTAAGTGAAGCAACTATTTATGATTCCATTTAATTTCTTTTTTCTTTCTTTCCCTCCTCCTCCTCCTCCTCCTCCTCCTCCTCCTCCTCCTCTTCCTCCTCCTCCTCCTCTTTCTCCTTCTTTTTCTTCTTCTTATCCTGCAGACTGAACCCAGGGGCCTTCTACCAACAAGTTACATCACAGACCTTCTTAAAATTTTTGCGATAGGGTCTTACTAAGTTGCTGAGGTCTTACTAAATTGCTGAGGTTGGCCTCAAACCTCTGATCCTCCTGTCTCAGCTTCCCAAGTACTCAGATTACAGGCGTGCACCACCACAGCTGGCTTTCCATTTCATTTCTTAAAATTTTGTGTATTTGTGCTCTCTTCCTTTTTTCTTGATTAGACTAACTAATGTCTATATATTTTATAATTTTTACCATGAAGAACCAGTTCTCACACTGATTTCTTTTTCAGTATTATTATTTTCCTGATTTATAATAAGTTAAGCTTTTATCTTTAGTATTTTTATCTATTTGCCTTGGTTTTATTCTTCTTTTAGACTTCTAGAATTGGACGCTTATTTTTATTCTTTCTTGTTTATTGATATTTAGGACTTTGAATTTCTTTCTGAGCATTGATTTAGCTATATCCCATAGATTCTATGGGATACATATAATATATATATATATATATATATATATATATATATATATTACCATTACTTTGTGGATTTCACTTTTTATTTTCCTTTTTGACTAAACAGTTAATGGATAATTTAAATTCTCTAAATGATATGGGGTTTAGATTTATAATTATTTAAACTCAATTTCCAGTTTTATGGAAATGCTGAGGCCGGGCGTGGTGGCACACACTTGTAATCCCAATACTTGGGAGACTGAGACCAGAGAATCCGGGTTCGCGGCCAGCCTCAGCTACTTAGTGAGGCCCTCTGCAACTTAGTGAGACCCGGTTTCAAAATAAATAATTAAAAAAATAGGGCTGGGTGTAGCTCATAGGTAGAATGCCCCTGGGTTCAATCCCCAGTACAGCCAAAAAAAAAAAAAAAATGCTGAGGATTTTACCTGCACTATTTCCACAGTTTGAAAGATAATGAAGTATTATTTCAATCTAATATAGAGTCACATTTTTGTTACTATTGAATGAGTACCTTACAGAAAGCATAGTCTCTTATTCAGTATTTGAACATATACTTAGGAGATTTATCTTATGTTATTTTGGTGCTCAACATTCTTCGTATTTTCTGTGGTTTTTGCTTTATGCATTTTTGCTATGCAATTTGCTTTTTGAGAGGGGGTACTGGGAATTGAACCCAGGGACAATCTACCTCTGAGATAGGGACAATCTACCTCTGAGATACACCCTAGCCCTATTTTATTTTTTATTTTGAAACAGGGTCTCACTGAGTTGCTGAGGATTTCACTAAGTTGCTGAGACTGGCCTCAAACCTGCAATCCTCCTGTCTCAGCCTCCCAAGTACTGGGATTACAAATGTGCACCATCATGCCCATCATAATTTATTTTAAATCTATTTATGACTACTAGATATGCACTGTATATGCTAGATATACACTGCTAGATATACACTGTAGTTTATACTTTTTTTTTTTTTTTGGTACTGGGGATTGAACCCAGAGGCATTCTACTTCCAAGCTACACCCCAGCCTGATTTTATTTCTTAATTTGGAAACAGGGTCTCACTAGGTTGCTGAGAGCCTTGCTAAGTTGCCAAGACCAGCTTCAAACCTGCAATCCTCATGTCTCAGCCTCCCAAGTACTGGGATTACAAGCGTGCCCCACCACACCTGGCTATAGTTCACACTTTTATCACTATAAAATATCATGCTTTGTCTTGCTTAATGCTTCTTGCCTTAAATCAACCTTGTTTGATTTTAAGGATGCCAGTTCCCATTTTTTGCTGTTGTTTTATTTGCCTTTGTGTTTTATAAATTTGTCAATTCTTTTACTTTTAAGCTTTCAAACACACATTGTTTTACAAGTGTGTTTTATATATGGCCCATGGGCATTTGACTTTGAGATCTGATTTGAGTGTTTTATTTTATCCAAGCATTAATAGTGGCCACTTCCAACCTGACTCCTGGCACATGTTTTCTCTCTGCCCTCTTCCTCACCTCCACCAGCCTGCACAGCAGCATCCTGCAGTCGCGTCTCTTCTCCCTCCAGGCAAGCTGGTGTCACCTGCTTCAACACCAGCCTCACACCAGGCCACAGTACACACCCTCTAAGCTTTGGTCAAAATGCAGAACACTTCCTCAAGAGTTGAGGGCGAACAGGTTCTATGGAGGCTCCTGTTTCCGACTTATAAGTAACGTTTATACGCCGGGCGTGGCGGCACATGCTTGTAATCCCAGTACTTTGGGAGGCGGAGACCGGAGGATCCGGGTTCGCGGCCAGCCTCAGCTCTCTCTCTCTCTCTCTCTCTCTCTCGCTTGCTCTCTCTCTCCCTGTCTCTCTCTCTACTTAGTGAGTCCCTCCGCAACTTCGTGAGACCCGGTTTCAAAATAAAATATAAAAAATAGGGCCGGGGGTATAGCACGAAGGTAGAAGGCCCCTGGGTTCAATCCCGGGTACCGCAAAAAAAAAAGGTAACATTTATATAAACCACATATTCTAAATGTACTGGCATTGACATTTCGAGGAAAGAGCTTGGAGGATACATTGTATTTGGGGGCTTGTCAGAATTCATAGAAATTGACATCATTGACTATTTAGAGTAAATAAGAGCTATTAGATACTCTGTATTTGAAACATAAAACAGGAGCAACGGTTTCTAAGAGTAGTTACTGTAAACTGTGTTCTCAAGAAATGGCACTATGAGCCAGGGTGTAGTGGCGAATGCTTGTAATCCCAGTACTTGAGAGGCTGAGACAGGAGGATCTAGGTTCACAGCCAGCCTCAGCTACTTAGTGAGGCCCTCCGCAACTTAGTGAGACCCTGTTTCAAAATAAAGAATAAAAAATAGGACTGGAGGTGTAGCTCCCAGGTAGAATGCCTCTGAGTTCAATCCCCAGTTCCAAAAAGAAAAAAAAGGGGGGGTCACTATGACTGCTACTCCAAGTATCTATTGCTGTGTAACAAATTATCCCAAAACCTAGCAGTAAAAGGCAATCAGTGACTGGGTGTGGTGGTGCACACCTGTAATCCCTCTGAGCTACACCGCAGCCCTTTTTATTTTTTATTTTGAAACAAGGTCTCACTAAGTTGCTGAGGCTGGCCTCAAACCTGAGATCATCTTTTCTCAGCCTCCCAGATACTGGGATTACAGGCATGCACCACCACACCCAGCTGGGAAATCTTTATATAGTCTAGATACAAGTCCATTGTCAAATATAAACAGCAATGTCTTCTCCTACTCTGTGGCTTGTATTTACATTTATTTGGTGATTTCTGTAATAATTAAAAAACTTTATTTCCAACAAAGTCCAATTCAGCTAATGGCTGGTTTTTCAGTATTTTGAATGGAAATTTACAATATTTTTCACAATTTTCCTCTAAGATAATTAGTGTATTTTCTGGCCTATTTAAGAAATGAATGCTTACATCAAGCCCATGGAGATATTCTTTAATGTTATCTTTTAGAAGTTTTATTGTTTATCTTTCATATTTATATCTATACTTCACCTGAAATTGATTTTTGTGTATAATGTATGGTAAGGGTCAAGGTTCATTTTTTTCTCAAATGTATATACACCTGACCCAGCACATTAACTACTGAAAACCATGTCTTTTCTTCACTGCTGTACAGTGGCACCTTTGTTGGAAGTCAGTGCTTGTATTTCTGTGTCTGGATTCTCTATTTTGGTCTATCGGTCTCTACTTGAGGCGGTACCACTGTAAGACTCCCCTTTAGGTAGTGCTCGGGAAATGTGTTTTTCTTCTTCAAGATAGTCTTAGCTATTCCTGGACGTTTTGCCTTTCCATATAAATTTTAAAATTAGCTTGTCACTTTCCACAAAAATCTGTGCTTTCGATTGGAATTGTGTTTCATTCTCTCAGAGATCCTGTCCCCTCCAATCCTGGCTGCTTTGACATCTCTCCAGACTGCCAAACAGCTGTGCTTTTAAATATAGCTTTTATGGTTGTTCTTGAGAGGAGGATACCAGCCACTCCATTGTAGTCAAAAGCAAAAGCCCTTTGCAAACTTCTCTAACATAATTCTATATAAGAAAAGAAGTTCCACAATAATACATCTATGTGACCATCTTTAACTCTGCAGATTGTTTATGTAAAATTGGAATCTTACTTTATGAAACAGTATCCATTTGTCTGCAGTTGGGAGAAGACATGACACCAATAGACTTAAACAAACAGTAAGAAACGGTTGAGTCACATAGCTGAATGTGCACCAGATTTCAAATGAAGTTCATCAGGATCCAACTTACCTCCATTTCTCTGCTTGGCTTCCTGTTTCTTGAAGCCATTCTCTAACTGGCTCCTGTCTGTGAGATGACTACAGCAACCCCCACAGCTACACCCTTCTAACGCTCTGCAGAAAATGACCATCTTTGTTCTGGCATGCCTGGTGGAATCCTATTGGCTCTGAATGTGTCATTGCCCATTCCAGAGCCACTTTGCCCAGGTTAATTTGATGGTTTGATTAGCTTAGACCCAGATCCATTTCTGATTCCTGGGCCAGGGGTAGATTCAGCTCCTCTAGAAATCTATGGAGTAAGAATGGGGTTAGAGGTCATTCCCAAGCAGGAAGTTGAGGTGTGGTTACCAGTAAATGGATGTTTAACAACCAAAAGGACAAATCCCCTTCCCCAGCCAAATCCAGTGTGAAAATGCTCGGGACCTGAAGGTCTCTGGTCCTCTGTGATCCGCTCCTCCGACTGTGACCCTCACTCCCTCACACTGCCACATGCTGTGTTCTAGTCCCCAGGACACACACAGCTCTTCCAACCCCAGCATGTCCCTAACCACACGCGCTCTTCCTCTGGGACCCAGATGTCGTGGGGCCAGGGTTGGGTGGGGAGGAACAGAGGATGACATGGGTTTACTTCCTCATTGTCACCATTTCCTTGGCTGTCACTGTGTCCTCTGCAGGGCGAGAGTGGGAGGACCAGGCTTAGCTTCCTAACTGCCATTTACTGCTGTGATTCTGGAAAAGTCACCGCGCCACTCCGAGTTGCAATTTCCACAGCTGCAAATGGAGCTAATAGTGCTACTTACCTCTTTCCAGGCAATATCTCTCAAAAGAGCTCTATAATAGAGAGAAAGAGGATGACAGGTCTGGAGACTACATCTCTTTGAAAGGCTGTTGAGGTTGCTGGTGATGCTTCTGCTAGAGAAATCTTAAAATGTAGGGTTTTTTTTTAAAGCATTTCAATGATTGTGAAGGTTAAATGAAATATCTTGAAAGTGTTTGATAGCTGGAGCTCTAAGGAGATGTGAATTGTATTATAGGCCCCAGACAGATCATTGGAAAGCTCTCATTGCACCCCAAGTGTTGTTTGTGTATTCCACTTGACAAGGGTTTCCACCCTGGGGAACAAAAGCACAAAGTTTCCCTGAAGTCCTTCCGCCTAATCCTCTCAAGAGTTGTTGAAGCCCTTGATGCCGCTCTGAATTGATGAGAGGCGTCAACGACCTTCTTAAGATCTTTAGACAGGAGGCGCTTTCTGATTTTCTTACTGTTCCTTCTTTTGCCAAACTTTGCTTCCCCATGACCACTGCCCACATGCCACGTGGAGCCAGAGATTTTGTCTAAGGTCACAGTGGCAGGAAATGACTACACAGGGATCTTTCTAGAATCTACCCTTCTCCCACAGGGCTAGGAGATGCTAAGACTGCACAGTCATAGTGGGTACAGGGTGCAAAGGCTGCTGGAAAGCACAGGGTTCGATTGCACCCAGCAGAAAGAAGGAATAGAGTATTTCTTTTTTTTTCTTTTCTCTTTTTTTCCTTCCTTCCTTCCTTCCTTCTTTCCTTCCTTCCTTCCTTCCTTTTTTTTTTTTTGGTATTAGAGGTTTAATCCAGAGGCATTCTACCTCTATGTTACACCCCCAGCCCCATTTTAGTTTTTATTTTGAAACAGGGTCTTGCTAATTTGCTGAGGCTGGCCTCAAACCTGTGATCCTCCTGTCTCAGCTTCCCAGGTACTGGGATTACAGGTGTGTGCCACTGCACCCAGCAGAAGACAGTGTTTAAGCAAAGGTTGTGTGGACAAGAAGGAGGGACAGGTACAGAAATGGAGTCAGGAAAACCAGCTGGGTCTCTTGGCACAGGTGCATAACTCAGGATTAAAGTAAAAAGAACAAATGCCCTCACATATATGCAGAGCCTAGTGTGGTGCCTGACTTAATGGCTGTTCAGGTGAATTGATAGTTGGGGCGGAAAGGAACATCCCAACTCAACATAGATTTAAGAGATCTCCTGGATAGAAGGCAGATGAAATGTGACTGGCTGAATGTGATGGATGAGGATAAAAAGAGAATAAAATGTGGCTTTAGATACAAGGACATCGCATATTAGAAAGAGCTGGGTTTGGTGGGATGATTAAGAATTCCATGTGTAGTTTAGTTTGAAGCGATCATAGGTCAGCTTTGGAAACCCTAGCAGAGATTTTTACAATGTGATGTGGTTTTCTTGATGAAAAGCTTATATGAAATTACAGAAACCTTCCTTTCACATATAGCACAGACTGCTAGACACCCCCTCTCTACTTCTTCCTTACTAATGGTCTCTGATTTTGTCTGGGGAAGCAATGAATCCTGGCATATTCCAGTCTCTCTTGCCAGATGACCATGGAACTAATCTAGCCAATGAGATCAGTCGAAGTCTTTGGGTGGGAATCTTGGGAAAGCTCCTTAAATGGGGAGGACTCCCTAACAAGCATGTGCATTTTGCTCTTGAGCCTTCCTCTTTCCATTTTCTTTCTTTCTTTCTTTCTTTCTTTCTTTCTTTCTTTCTTTCTTTCATTCTTTCTTTTTTGTATGTGGTTCTGGGGATTGAACCCAGGGGCATTCTACCTCCAAGCTACACCCCCAGCCCTATTTTATTTTTATTTGGAAACAGGGTCTCGCTAGGTTGATGAGTCTCACTCCTTGCTGAGGCTGTCCTCGAACCTGCAATCCTCCTGTCTCAGCCTCTCAAATACTGAGATTACAAGTGTGGGTCACCATACCCAGCTCCTCTTTCCATTTTTGATGTGCACTTGATGGCTAGTGAGGACCACAAGACAGTGTGAGAATGGAAAACACATGCTAAGACAAAAATGATGGAAGGAACCCGGGCCCTTCACAGCCTTGTGAAAGCCTGGATGCCCACCTTCAAGACTGCTATTTTACATAAAAAATACTAACCTTGATTTATTTGTGTTCCCATTTTCCTGGTCTCTAAACTTTGTAGCCAAATGTAATTCGTTGTTGATACATTATATTCTTAAAAATTATGAAAGGCCTTTAATTTCAGAATGAGTTTTAGGGTTCAATAAAAGTAATAATAAGTGTCTTATTCAGGTAAATATTAGAGAATACCATAGAGTGGGTGGCTTAAAGAACAAACACTTAGCCAGGCATGGTGATGCACACTTGTAATCCCAGTACTTGGGAGGCTGAGAAAGGAGGATCACAGGTTTGTGGCCAGCCTCAGCTACTTAATGAGGACCTCTGCAACTTAGTGAGATCCTGTTTCAAAATAAAGAATAAAAAATAGGGTTGGGGATGTAGCTCAGAGGTAGAATGCCCCTGGCTTCAATCCCCAGTACCAAAAAAAAAAAAAAAAAACAAAAAACAAAAAACAAAAAAACCCAAACACTTATCTCCCATTGTTCTAGAAGTCCAAGATTGGGGTGCCAACAGGTTCGATGTCTAATGAGGGTCTGCTTCCTGGTTTGTGGGTGGAGGGCCCTGTTCTCACTGTGTCCCTCACATGGCGAAGGGGGCAAGAGAACTCTCTGGGTCTCTTCTTTAAGACCACTAATACTGTTCATGAGGGCCCCACCCCTGTGACCTAATCACCTCCCAGAGGCCCTGCCTGCTAATGCTAGCATGCTGAGGTTACGATTTCAACATGGGAATTGGGGGGACACAGACATTTAGTCTGTAGCAGCAAGAATAAGGTGTTAGTTCTTGATTTTAAACAGTAAGTATCAACTGTGTGTGGGTGTCCATCATTTTAAGAATCTCAAAAGGAGCCTTTGGAAGCCCTGTGAGACTCATCTCTAATATAACCCAGGTCTTTTTTCTAAAAGGATAGCAAAACAGATACTTCATATTCCAAGAACAAAATCCCTGCTCATAGCAGTTACTTTTTCATACACACATACACACACACACACACACACACACACACACACACACACATCCCCCCCACCCCGGTACTGGGGATCGAACCCAGGGCCTTGTGCATGCTAGGCAAGAACTCTACCACTAAACTACATCCTCAGCCCTTTCTATTTTTTATTTTGAGACAGGCTCTTGCTAAGTTGTCCAGGCTAGCCTCTAATTTGGGATCTACCTGCCTCAGCCTCGAAAGTAGCTGGGATTGCAGGCACGTGCCAGCACACACGGCTACGACAATTACTTTGATCTTAAAACCCCATATGTGGTTTTAGTGCCAATTGTCATGAGTTTTGGGAGCACCCTGGCAGGCTCTTACAGCAATCACATCCTAGAGAAATCACAGTTATCAAGAGAGAAAGGAGGTGCCAGGCACCCATGCCCACATCAGGCTCCCTCCTCGCTCTTGGAACCGAGTGGAAGATTATTGTTTGATTGAAAGTATGTGTCAGAAAATGGCAGCTTCGATGCTGACCCCACCTCTCACCCAGCTCCAGCCGGGACTGACCACCTGACTGCCAGGCCTCACTCCAGTCCAGTTCCTAGGGACAATCTCCAGTGGGCCCAGCCCAGCTCATAGAGGGGTTTTCCCTGGATTGAGCACCTCCTGGACCAGGGAGGGACAGGACCTCTGATACAAACATGGCTCAGCAAGGGCAGTAGCAATTCTTAGAGCTGGCGAGGGTCTGGGTTGGGGAGGGAGTCCAGCCAACACCCGCGGGGCGATGAGGAACAGAGCTTGGGTATGTGGACCACAGACCTCATCCTCCCCCAGTGCAAATGTGCCCTCAGGAAGCCCCTCAGGAAGCCGATCTGGTTTGGTCCCTGAAACTCTGGGCCTCCTCTCTGCAGTATTCTCAGCCTGGGGTGAGCAGCACTTCACCTAGAGCATCTCCTGACATAGAGATCATTACTCAAGCACCTAAACAGTTCTGTTTAAAAGATAAATTCCGCCGGGCGTGGTGGCGCACGCTTGTAATCCCAGTACTTTGGGAGGCGGAGACCAGAGGATCCGGGTTCACAGCCAACCTCAGCGCACATGCGGGCATGCGATCGATATCTCTCTCTCTCTCTCTCCCTCTCTCTCTCTCTCTCTCTCTCTCTCTCTACCT